>VYZV01037364.1:24425-73438 GCA_013401275.1 Pandion haliaetus | reverse complement strand
TGATAGCTATGTTCCCTTGGTCTCTACCTTGGTATATCAAGTATGGTTTGTTTAAAAAGAATCTGTCTTGATTTGTGGTAGGAATTTGATGGCACTTGCTACCCAAACGTCCTCATTTATGCCACATTAACACCTCCCATATCCCTCCTCCACACCCCAGCAAAAAAAACGTGGACACTCATAATCTCTCACATAATCACTTACATAATCTTTGATGCCCTCCTGGACTAAGTGATGGCTCTGAAGGGCCCTGCAGTAAAAGGTGCCTGAAAGAAGCACTTCCCCAACAGAGATGTTGCTCCCAGAAAACATGTTCAATCACTAAGAGACATGCCAACTGGTCACCAGAAATGGACCACTCGCCTAGTGTAATCATGAGACTACTCTTCTGCAGGAATGTATGCCTGTCACGTAGACATACCTTTGCTTGCTGCTACTAAATATAAGACTACTTTCTTAGGAAAAAGGAGAATGAAAATTTAGCAAGAAGATCCTCTGGTAGGTAACTACTTCCCTAAATGACTGTAATTAGTGTGAGCCATGCTGTGCTGTAACTAAAAGACAGAGAAATGGTTTCATGAGTTTAAGCAATATTTAGTCCTGACTGCACGTTTCATCTAAAAATATCAAACCACTCACACAGAAAAAGAATGATATGAGACCTTAAAGGTAATATAATCTTTCCCTAGGGCACAGTAAGCTATACCAAAACCAATACAGTTTAGTAAAACAGGCTTGGCAAAGAGTATAGCACTTTTTTTTGAGGGGGAACTACACCAAAATTAAACATGATGTCAGCAGCAGAATAAGAAATCAAAGACAAGGTTCAAGGCTTTCTAATACCCAGCCAGAAGCCTACATGACAAATTTGACATTTTTCAGCTATCCATACCCCAATACACAATATCCTGATTCCGTTATAATTCCTGCCTTTGGATGAAGGCCTCTATTCTGAGGAGAACAGTGAAAAATTCTTTCCTAAGGAAAAAGAAAAAAAAAAAAAAGAAAAGAAAAGATTACAGCTCAGTTTAGTCATTCAAGCTTCAGGCAATGCTGTCAATTAGTCCAAAAGCTGTACCTGGCATGGTTAGGTATTTAACAGGTAACCCATAACAAATGTACACATGCAACCCCTCCCCAACATAACAAAAGAGAAACTTTACAACGATTTCATCCATGGAGTTGAAGGTGGTGGGTTTGATAATCACTGTCCAGTGATTAATTTTTGCTAACTGGAGAGATGAGACCCCCTGACTGTCAAGGTAACCATGTCCAACCTTTAAAGTAGAAAGCTGGTCACAACGGCTGTCTTAATCCTAAAGCAAAACGCTGACACAGAAAGACACTGTAGAAAAATGTGGCAGAAGGACCTTCAATTATATACCCTCTGGAAATTAAATAAAAGCTGCTGTTTAGCCACTTTTATAAACATCATATCATGCATACCATAACTAGCATTCCTGTGAGTGAAGGAAAGCAAGCATATAGCCAAATTAGTATTTTTGATAAGTATTCCAATCAATGTTCTATCAACAGCATCCATAAAAGACCCACTTGATTATAAGCAGACACACTGTGTCCACCTTGTACAGTTTGACTGGCTTTTACAAAGACAGTTCTGATCCACTGACATAAAAGAGAGAGGAAAAAAAACATTTCTATTCAAAGCACCCCTGTAAGAGAGGAAGAGCCCTGTTTGTACTTTAAGTAAAAAAAAAAAAATCTCCTCCAAACCTTAGAGGAAAGCTGTCTATCCAAGTACTAGAAATCTTGAGCTGTGGTTGAGAAGACAGGAAATGTCTAAACCAACTAAAAACTACTTGTTTGTGCTGGTGCTAGACACTTATGTCTGTAGACTCCAAAGCATATCCTAAAACTGTTTTAAACTAATAAATCATGGTCACAGATTAGCAAATAGGGATATTTAACCTCTCCATCCAGCTTTTGGGGATGAGCAGCAGATTAAGTCATCAGAGAAAGTCAGGAATCTGGCTGATGGAGAACGGATAATTTGCTTTGTAATTCTTAGCCTCTGCAATCAGCTAAAGAGGTGAAAGGTTTACTGGAAGAGTGGAGATATAAGCCAGACTGCAGAGCTGTTTGACCTGCACAGCATTTGTACAGACCAGCCAAGTGGTTTAGTGTGAGAGTTGGAACTAATCTGTTCATTTTCAAGGAAGAAATAACTTTGGATGTTGAACCTCAGGTTCAAGAGCAATATCCCAGGAGCAAAGGGGAGGGGAGTTGGTAGGTACAATAGCTGCATATCCTTGAAATATAATTCTGGCTTTCTCAAGTACTAACAAAGAGTTTTCTACAGATACATTTGCCTAATTATTGCCTCACTTCTTGATAATGTAACAAGAAACATGGCCAAGGAAAAGCAGACTTGTGAGAATTTCCACTTTACTCCCCAGCTCCAGTCTTGCCAATTTTTAGTGAAAAGTGCTAATTAGTGTCTCCCTCTTCTGTTTTTTCTCAAAATTGCCCCCTGACCAGATGGGATATCATATCCAAGTTGTCAAAGACTGGCAAGGACCCACTGCATGATTAATCCCACATCACTTGCAAGAGTCCTCAGAAACGTCCTGCCTGAGCTAGCTGTTCATCTCCAGTTTGCACTCAGGCATGAAGAGACAGCAGCGTGGTCCTACCAGCCCGATTCCTGGCACTGCCCATTTTACCTGAGGTGTGTATGGACACAGCAAAGCGATGGGATGAGGTGATGCTGGCTCTTCACAGAGCTCTGATGCCATTTATATGGCAGTGAGGGGAAACACAAGCTCCTTCTGTGCTCTCCTTGTGTATTGCTCAACGCACTGCACTGTGTCACTAGTGAGGTCACATTGTAAAAGCAGACCAAAGGAGCAGAGGGAGGCCTTTTTTCCTTGCCTTTTTCCCAGCATTTCCGGTAGGAGCCCATACACCTCTACTCATATCCTGCATTTGGCTTCTTCTGGGACCAAAGGGAAACCTCAAAGCAGATGGGATTTAGCTTACTTACATTCTCTATAGCTAACTCAGGTTTTATTAAACACAGCTGTAATCCCAGACTTCTTCAAATGGGTTAGTTCACTTCTTACGTTGCTTCTGTATCTTTAGAAATCCTGGCTTAGCAATAATTTTGAACCAAAAAAAAAGAAAAAAAATCAAACCAACCCAAACCAGAGTGAACTTGTCAGAAACATCTAAGTCATGAATTTAAAAAAAAAAAAAGCAAGTTTGCAATTGAGTCCTAACCAATCCTTTATTATTTCCAATTTATTCACATCTTTAATAGGGCAGTGTAGTCAACCCTGGACTGAGACTAGAGTCCATCAAATAACACAGCAGAAGCAAAATATACGCTAGAGTAAGACAGGATAATGAAAAACTGACTACTCCTTATAGCAAGTGCCTTTCCTGCATTCTCTAAAACCCAGGAGCACCCTGTTATCTCCTCATAAGTTTGGGGCTCTCTTAATATCAACAACAGAAGAGCAAATTCAGTTTAAACCTTCTCTCTTGCTCATAACCATCTTTCTTAGCTCAGATTTAAGATTATCTCCCTTTCAGAGCTAGCAAACAAGGCAAACCTTCCAGAACAGAACAATCCAAATCATTCCACGTTGAAATAAGATCGCTTGCAACTTATTTATATGACAGCACAACAATAGAAATCATGTGTGCTGCTTTTATTCTGAATACAATTCTTTTATCCTCATACTTCTGGAGTGCAAATTGTATGACAGTAGTGTGCAAATATTCCTCTAAAACTTCATTTACAAAATTGAAGTTAATCGAATGCACAAGTTCAATTCACAAAAGAACAGACATTTTTTTTTTCACTATCAGTATCAATAATTTAATAATAACTACGTTTTCAAAACAATCAAGATTAAGCAGAAAAGTCTTGTTGCTGTGTACAGGGGTAAATTTAACTTTTTGATTATCCCAAACAAATGGCAGTTGCTGCCTATTATAAGGAATGCACAGAAGCACACAACTAAAATAGGGATCTAACCAAGAAAAAAAAGAGTTCCTGCTGTAGATCTCTGTTTTAATCTGTAATTTCCAGAACAGCCATGATTTTGTTAGAGTGCAGTTAGGTTTCTCTCATCTAAAGCAATTTGTAGGGCAAACATTTGCATTATGAGAGTTTTTTCTACTGTTGTTGTTTTAAACTGCATTTATTCTGGCAAAGGTAGTGCCTTGCACAAGGCTGAATTCTAAAACTGGTGCTTAGAGAACAGAGAGAGGACTCAGAACCTATATAAGTATCAAATTCCAAACATTTTATTTCTTCTTTAAAAGCTTTTTACAGACACCATTATGCAATGAGGATTAGAAATACTCATGTAACAGCCAGTGCTTTAGTATCCCAAAACATTCATGTCCAAGATTGCTCATTACAGTTAGGAAGTGATTCCATTTTGTAAAGCCAATAAAAGATACTCCATGTCATGAATCCAGTCAATTATAGCCAAATTCAGCTGATGTCCTCCTACTGTAGTTTTCCACAACCTCAACATGGTAACCGCTACATGGTAAAGTTTGTATCTCACTACCTGTTGCTAAATAAAAACGAAATATAAAAAAGAGCAGTGTGGTGGGAAACTCAGAATTCAACACATCAATCATCTTGGGTTTCAACTTGGCATTTGGCCAAGGTGCAGAAGCACTTATGGACTTCACACATATTTTTCTGATAGTATTATGACTCCTCTTTTTCTTTTCTTTTTTTCTTCTGTCTACATTACTAGTGTCTGTTCCCAATTTGCTGCGTAATGAAGTGACACAGGGCTTAGGAACGTCCTCTGGAACAAACTATCAACCCCCACCACCTACTGCAATGGGGAGACTCGTGGCTCTGACTTCATGGCACCCGGGACTAACAAGCACTGAGCTACTGCAGCAGCCCTGGCAAGAATAAAAAAGCAACTAGACTCTCTATGTCCGCCCAGTACTGAGGGGGAAGTGAGTGAGGACAGATTTTCCATTCTATAGCCAGAGGCCCATCTTACGGGAAATTTCAGTCAGTAAAAGCAAAATGTTACTGGAATGTTGCCTTCTTGAGCTTCCATGGAATTTTTTATTATTATTAAAATTCATCTCTTTCCCCATGGGGCTTGTTCAGATGTTGCAGATTGCATGGACTCTGTGACATGAAAAGGGCTTCTGTCTGGCAGTGTCACCTGCAGACAAATACCTGTTTCTAATTAGCTGTGGGTGTTCCCCCACCTGCCCACCCCAAAGAAAGCCAGGAGGAAAGCATTTGGCAATAGCAATGATATTGTCTGCTGAAACAAGGTGTCAAATAACTTCCTTTGCATTCAGAGTATCTCATTAGGTAGCTGACGTAGTGAGCTGGAGCATCTCAGGTTTTTGTAAGCAGCCACAACACGAATAAACTGTGCTCTGTACGCAGAGGATGCTCACCCCCATTGAGAGACTACCATGAAATGACACTGAGCCCCCACTAAAACACTGACTGCACTTCCTTTAGGTGAGGCAGCACAGAAAAGCCTTATGGAGCCAGAAAGCATCCTTCCTGTTTGTGCCATGTCCCCATCCATGCTCCCAGATCTTAGGCACTCAAGACAAGGCTGCAAGGGGGATATTAACCCTTGTGAATTTGACTCTCCTACTAGCACAGAGCCCCATTCTAAAGACATGAATGCAACATGACTCATTTCAATACTCACATTTAGGTGGCTTAATAGGCATTTCTAACCAGTCAAGAGTGTGAGCAGGTACAAGCAAGGCTATGTCCTATTTAGTGGAGGTGTCACAGCCCTACAGTACTGAAAATCAATAAGGTAAGAAGTCCCTGAGCAGGCAGCCAGACAATGATAGCAAGAGAAATAGGGAGAAATGCCCTTTTTATTCTATGGGGCCCTCTGCTGTAAGCTGCATATGTTTAAAGACACATTACAATTCAGGAAGGATAGTACAACAGATTTTACTCCTTTCAGCAGCTGGCTTAGACACCAGAGGCATGGATTCAGGGGGTCTCAGATCCAGGAAAAAAAAAAAGGTACAGAGAGAATAACAAGCAATGCCTCAGTAAAACAATTCGCATCTCCAGGCTAATGGACACTTGGGGATGTTATTAAGATATAATCTTGGAAGTGGCTCTTGGCATCTGCACCTGTTCCAACACTGTGGTACTGATGAATAAATTATACCTCAGTAAAAGAGGAAAAAATTATTTTACATTTTTACATCTATTGACAGACAAAAGCAAAAGCCCAGTAACAAGGGCAAGGAACATACAAAATGTTCTGAGTTTTTTAACTTAACTTGTTTACTTTTCAGATGCTGACTGCAAAGGATACAGTTGGTATAAGAGCTATATTGAGGGGAACAACAGATGTTTTTCAGGTTTTCTCTTCTGAAAGCAGTACAGGGAATTAATATTTCTTGTACTGCTTATAAAAAACCAAAACAACACCAAAAAACTCTTGTGCATAAAATACTCAGATGATTAAAAGCTATGGGATTTGCTTACAGAGGCCTAAGAGTCCCTGTGAACAGCATTTCCTAGGGTCAAACCCAGCCCCCCCCCATTGTGGCCACTTTACAGCCTGGTACACAGCAGAAGTTACACTGTGCTGTACTCTCTTCTCCCATCACCAGCAAAGAACTGCCCTGGCCTGTGCCCATGGGCTGGCCAGAAGGTTCAGCACAGGATGATGGTGGTTCAGGCATATACACACATGTATGTATATATACCTGCTTATTTTGCACAAAGACATCTGCTCTTCCCTTTCCCGTTTTGTTTCTAGTCCTTATACTTATGTTTCATTTAAGGGCAATGCACTTTGCCAAGGCAAGAATGTACCAGATGTACTTACTACGGAGGGAATTTTCTCTCCAGGTTCTGGACTATCTGATAGTCAGACCTTTTCCCAAGGCAGCATTCAAAGTAAGCTATTTGTTCCATAATTAACCATTTCAGAGATAAGTTACTGAACTGCCTGGACTTCTGTCTAGCAGCAATCTGTTCTGGCAATTTCCATTTTCCTACAGAGTCTAATGGAGTTGCTCATGTATTATACCTTTTATTTAATTTTTTTTTTAATCATGAAATTAAATCTCTTACCTCATTAAAGAAGAATCTGAGGAAAGGCAAATCTATTTCAGAGTGAGTTGATATATTTACCACAATGGTGTAGGACTGCCTGACCTCCAGGCTGCTGCGCATTTAATGTGGGAGCCTACAAAAACTTCAATGTTTTAACTAGGCAGGAAGAGGTTGAGAGGAAGGAGAGCACTCAAGAGCAAATTCTGCTCTTAAAGGGGTGTAAATCCAAAATACCTTTCCCCCCCAAAATGACATTACTTCAGGTTTTGATTGGTGTAAATGAGCTTGCCTCCTAAATGACAAGTCAAAAGTTTGATGCTCTAGGCTGGCGGAGCAGAAGCCGTTAATGTTTCACCGCACCGTAAAAAGCCAACTGTGTCAATAGACTATATTCCACCTAGAGAAAGAACGTTTCTAAATGTGGTCAAATTTTACATCAGAAATTCATAGGTGCAGCCTCCCATATAGTATCAGGAAACACAAAACGAGACATAATACGTCAATAATACCTCAAGAATATGAATAATGTGATCATTGAAAATGTGGCTCAGGGACCCTCACAGCTGAGGGTGTGCAAATCTCAAATTCCTTTACAGGTTAATAGGTCTATTTGGAGAAAACATCAACAATTTGGATGCTTCTCCAAAGCTTTCTCCAAATGCCCCCATGTCAATTTAGCTTGGAAACTAGGCTGAGCACAGCATGAGATCCAGCTCTCCTGAGGGAACTGTGGGACTTGCTGGGCATAATTTGAGTGGTTTCCTTTGCTTGCTCAATGCAAGCTGCACAGGAAGTTTTGAGGACTTGACTATAACTTCTTTAGTTTTCCAAGATGTTTGTTGATGAAAGTTCCTGATCACAGACCCAACCTGAAGTCAATTATAAGAACTGGTCAAAGGATATGAAATGACACCACCTATGCCGTGCAAGTCTGAGACCATGTACACCACCACATTAGAAAGGCACTTGGCTCTTACTATGACCTTCCAGTCCTGGATAATCTTCAAGTATCATATCATGACTTAACTAGCTGTCCCTCTCACCAGTTCATGGCAGGTATTAGCCAGAGGGACAACTAAAGAAAGAATGTTTACTGGGAGAAAAGGTTTACATTCAAAATGGCAATATTAAGGAGGGAAGGAGGCTTTAGAAATCAACTCAATGTTTCTCTTATGCTCAGGACCCATAGCACACTCAGCAACCCCTGGAGCCTTATGCCCAGAATAAGCTTGTCCAGCATGTGCAACTGACACAAGACTGCTGCCAAAATCTCTTTGGAGAAACATCCTACCTCATTCATTTTACACTCTTTGCACAGTCAAAATCCTTTCATGCCTCATACCTGCAGTGGAAATGACAGGTAGAGGAGCAGGCCCTCAGTACCCTCTGTTCTACCAGCCAGGCACTGTGAAGCCATATGTCTCCTCATTCTACTTGAATTCAGGATCCAGGGGAAGGCTCAGAAACAGCTGGTAAAGATGTTTTCTCCTGCTTCATAAGGTATCCCTGTACCACATGGAGCTCTTGCAAACAGCTGCAGCATCTCGAGTATCTCCTTTAAAAAACATGCAACTTGGTTTTGATATCTAGACAAACTGCAATTTAAAAATTGTGAAACCAGCTTATGGCAAGTAGTTCCAGACTGGATCGCAAAGGGAGCAATGAATGTGAAGGCATAGAAAATGAAGTTTCCATACAGCCTATTTGGTAACAGGTTGCCTCACAACGTAGATGTCACTGAAGGCATGTTTCAGAATCCCAAGGGATTTTTGAAGCCCTCTGAGCACCACTGTGGTCCGACTACCAGAACTAGGGAAATTATACACCTATAGTTGAGCCAAGGTATTGGCCTGCAGTACAGACATACCCAAAGCCTCCGTATAACTGTCTGTCTCTTTCAAATAGAAAGAGAAAATAGAAGATAAAGATACTTGCCAAATACCAGAAACTCCTAGAAAATGAAATATTTTCTGGAGTGACTTTTGGCCTGTGCTTTCCCCTTTTGCCAGGGGTTTAGGCTGCACCTGTGCCAGATATGACAGTTCTGTGGGGGTCCCTTCACAGAGCAGGCAGGACAGCCCTGCACTGATTACACAGCCTTGTCTGAGTTTCCTCAGCAAGACAGCTAGGGATTTTCCATTTCCCATGATCATTCCTGACTGGCTGTAGTGACTTCCCTCAAGTTACTGAGCACTTTCAAATACACTTTAAGCACAAAAGAAAGGAACATGACAGCTGAATTGGGGACTGCTAATAAATACTTATTTTTAAAAACTTGTGCACAGATCTGCAAAACTCATCCCTTTATATCAGTTAAGAGAAGAATGTAAATAACAGAGTAGCGTAATTTTGTTAAGAAACTTTGCAAATTTTTCCACAGCGAAGACTGGGAAATTCTCTGTATTGACCGATACTGTGTTCTTTTGAGACCTATACCATCAGCTTCTTTATAGAGGCTTCTAGGTTAGCCCTGCCGTACAATAACAGTGGTCTTTGGCCTTGCTGCTGTATGATCTCTGCTGAAAATGTTACTGTTCACACACACTAATGTATTCTTGGGATGCATCTGCACAGCAAAATGTAGGTGCAACTTGTTATCTTGCTTTCACCGCAGCAACACAGATAATGACTGTAATAAGGAGGTGGCAGCAGGGGATTTGTCTGCAACTGAAATAAGCTCTGAGAGTCAGCTGGAGACTGTAGCTATATAATGTGGCATCTCTCCAGTACTAAAATCTGTCATGTATTTTAATAGTCCTTACTATTCATGTAAGTTTGAAGCTCACTTGGAAGCTGTGCTCGCATATAGTACAATTAGCTCTTCGTTTTGCTGGCAATATGTGAGGACAGAAAGGACAGGTGGACTCTGAAGAAATTCTACATGGGCTCCTTTCAAAGCAGCTGTAAGAGCCCCACAGTTATAGCATAAATAACATTCATAAATTGTCTAGCTACAGAGTCTTCACGAACTTGTAACACAGGATAACAGAAATAGCGCAATCGTTTAAGTGGCTAATAGTCGCCCTTTTATGAGTCTCTAACTCACTGAAGTTTCAAACGTACTTGATAAACATGGCTTTGGCTCCCATTCACGCTGTCTGGCCAACATTTACTACAAACAAGTTTCTGGCAGACAATCTTGAACCATCTTCAATTCAGGGTTCCCTTGTGATAAGGAAGAGGGATGCGAGAACCTTTTTAATTGTTCTTATACCTTGTGAGCTCCAAAGTAGGAAAAATACTGGAGACGTATTGCTCAATGTCATTGAGTTAAGCAGCAGCAAGCAAAGTGATGTCATCAGAGACATCAAGTCTCTTTCTTGGAGATATTTGGATGAAAAGGCTATGTGGGGGACTGATTTAATTTTGTAAGAATCCCAGCTATAAACAGATTAGCAAATTATTGTGACAGACGGTAAGACTTCATGAGAATGTTTACCACTGAGTTCCACAGGCCAGGATCTGGCCAAGCCTGTCATCTTGAAACATAACCAGTGAGCAGAGACTTCCAGGAATCACATGCTGCTAAGGCAGGTGCCGGCAAGGCAGGCTGGAAGCTAGAAGATGACTGTGGAAAAGGTGGCGGAGGCAGGGGTGGGTGGGTAAGGAGGATGACATTCTTTCCTGACTCTCACTCGAAGAATCAAGTTTGGAAGCCAGAGCACAGCAAGCCAAAGCACTAAACACATCTGGTTTTGCAGAGGTGTTAGCCAGAAGAGTCTGAACAAATAGATCTGTGTCTACAAAACAGGTCCCTAAGGTGTCAGGCTAGAACTGTGCAAGTGAATATGTTTCGTTTGAGCTTTATCTGCTTCAGATTATTGTGGCAGTTTTTTCCTAGTACATTAGTACTATTCTTTGCCTTTCCAAAACCTTCCATCTGAAACCCACACTGCATTTTGTGTAGTTACAGGGAGAAAACAAAGTAAAGACCAAATGACACAGATAAGGTTACATACAGTATCTGTGACCGAGCCAGAAGCAGCCAGCTCTCCTTGCACCCAGGAGGATGCCTCAGCCAAACCAAATCCTTCATCACTTTGCAAGTCTGCAATGGAATGTGTAGCTTCTGGGCAAGGCAGAACTAGAAGGAAACTTTCTTTGGAATGGGCATATCTGGGAAAAAAAACTGTTTCAGCTTTTCAAAACGGAAAAAACCAACAACCCTTTCACAACTTTTAAGTTAAAGGATACTTTTTCCTAATGATTCATTACAACTGTCAGATCCTGAACTTGCAGACACTTACACATTCAGCTGACTACAACCCACATCACGAAATCTGTTTCATTAGTATCATACTGGCTCACTGGGACCCCAAGCACAACGGAGAATGAAGCTCATGGGTTATTAGAGCCAGCAGGGAGCAAACACATCACTGAAACCAAACTTAAGCCCCTCAACAAACCAAAATATTTCCTCTAATATTCTTAGCTTGAAACAGGCATCTACACCTCTGCATAGCTGTTTACCTACCTGTCTAGAGCTCCAGAAGGATATCTAAAATCTGGCAAAGAACAGATCTGTATATAAATTTCACTGGTCCCAGTTCTGCCCTCATGAACCTCAGTCATATTTGCCCTTTTCATTCTTATTAATGCTGAGTAACAACGCATTCCCTACCAATGATGGCTATGTTCATAAATATTTACAACAACTGACTGAATGAAATCATACTTTGTTCCATCCACCCATCTACACTTAAGTGTGTCAGAAAGCCTAAACTATTACACTGCCAAATACAGAGAACTTCATGAAATATAAAGCAATACAGTTCAACTTTGCTCAAATAGAGTTCAGCCAATTTTCATCAGCTGCAGATCTACTTTTGTATATAGTTTACATTTAGGACCTCGTAAGATTACTTGTTTCCTTGGTGTACTATGAGATATCCAGACTACCTGTTTTGTCTACTCCGGTTGCTATGGTTTCTCATGGTTTACTTGAGAAGTCCCTTCTGAACTTCACAGGCTTCACACACATAGCCTTACCCACCCTCTTCACACTGCTCCCCAAAAGACCTTAGCCTCACTAAGCGTTCTGTGTCTTGTTAAGGATTGATACTGATTGTTCGATCTAATACATAAGAATGGGGGTAAGCTATTTAGTCCATTCTTGCCCAGCCAAGTGCACATCAAATTCAGCCCCAGTTATGAACTATAATGAGTTTCAGCTGTCTGACAGTTCTTTCTCCATTATGTTTGTATGAACTAGTAGATTGGTGCGTTCTCCAAATGAACAGTTCAAGTACAGAACAGCACAAGCACTGGATTTGGCTTTTTGGCCGAGGGCTTTGTTTTTTTCCACAGTTTATTTACAGCCTGAAGGAAACTTTGGGATGGGAAGAGGAAGGCTCTAAATCTATTCTCATTTCATCTTCCTCACAGCAAAAAAACCCAGGCCTTAGAGCCAAACACTGATTCTACTGCAGTAGTAGCAGGCCAGTTTGTTTTCTTACAATATCTCTTTAGACACAATGAGGCTCTACCTTTCTTAGGTTTGTCCTGTATTTCTAATTACTAGTAAGACTGGATTGTCTTTTTTTTGAATACAGCTGTTAGATATAAATAGATTCATGTAATTTCAACAGCACTGCAGTGTATTCATTATTTCTAGTTGCTGCTTCTTTGCATTCCTGAACCTTGGATGCTGAAATTTCCTTTTAATTAAAGTTTTGGCTTGCTGTATTTAACCTCATTGATCCTGAATGTAAATAAAATTTCAACTTGTTGGATTACAGTTTAAAGTGTGACACAATGTTCTATTTCAAAATATGCAGAGGGGAGAAAAAAAGAGAAATCAAGAAAAGCCCAAGTTCTTGAAAAGGTCAAGAGAAGACCAGTGCTGGAATTCACTGAACCAAATATGCCTGTTTGTTGCTTGTTTGCAAAGAGGAAAGCTTCACCCCAATATGGGCCACTCATTTTCATGTGTATACATTCCTTGCCTGCCTTCCTGCCTTGTCTTTCAGATAACAGTAATTCTTTGTTATTCCCTGTAGTGATAATACAGCTTCCTAGGATTTAGATGGAAGATCCTTCAGAGGAAGACATGCTGTATCTGCAGTATATAGATTTTATGCATTTCAGGTTTACTTTTGGTTTCTTTGTTGCTTCTCCTTCTTAACTCAAAAGGGAAAATCATCAAAAAAAAAAAGATAGCAAATATGATCAAAGTTCAGAAGAGTGAGGAAAGATAGTCTTGCAATAAATGCCCTGATTACACCCAAGACATAGACAAATCATTTAATATTCTTTGTGCCTGAGTTTCCTCATCAGAAATCCAGTGATATGTGCAAGTCCTTTATTTCTTCCAACTTTTCAGGGCAGGAACTACCTTACTTTCCAGGTCCTCTGCACACAACACAACAGATTAAAGCCTGTAGCAAGAAAAATACTGAATAAAATCCATGCAGTTGAGGACAAAATTTGACCAAGGGTGTTCAGCACATTAGCTCCATCCCAGTTATTATATATAAAGGCTTAAATCAGAATTAAGTTATGTCAAAAAGAAAGCATCAAGTACATAAACCCAAATTTTCCAGAAACCTGGGTTTTAGTGACATATTCACATGTGATATTAAAGGCAAGATACTACTGACCGAGCATGCAATTCCAGTATATCCCTGCAACTGGTATGTTGGAATAGCTCTTCAATGTCCAGCTACTGTGAATTATGAAGCATGCTGAGATGGATTAAAAAGCAAGGGAGGAGGAGGGAGCTAATTGATTGGCCTATCACAGCTTCTCCATCACTTTCCTATCCCTATTTGGAAGGAATGGGATCTTTCCAAATATCTGCATGCAGGAGAGGCTGTAGGTCTGAAATCTGCGTCAGCAATCTGCGCTCTCACCCACTGCCTTGCCAGGCACAAACTCTGCCTGGTGAGAACCAAGTTGTTGTAGGACCTGCTGAGTTTGTTACTTGCACTGCAGTGTTTAAAACCACTGCAAGGAAACCCAGGGGATATTAAGCAGAGCTGTTCCTTCCCTGTCAAAAAGTGTAAACATGAACAAATATGGGGTCTGTCTGGAGAACATCAAAGTCAGGTAACACTTAGCCCAGTGCAACACCCCATAGCTGTAGGGGGACTGAAGTGTGAAAGAGTTCTTGTTTTACATAGCTGCTGTGAAACGTCACGCAGCCTGGGGTTAGAGCATGTGTTGGCTGTGTTTCCACACCGTGAACCTAAGTCCTCCTTCTTTTAGCTCCCTGGAGCCAGATTGTTTCAACCTTTCGTTTGCTTTAAAGTGTCCTTCTGTCCTACTTTTCTTGAAACATCACACACCCTGCATGCCAGATGCTGCTAATCTAGCACTACTGACTTGACGCATAGTCTGGCCTCACGGAGAATGAAGGAATCTTTTCTTTAATGTCAGTTTGATGTTGTACACAGAACAGAGACGAATGAAGTGGACACACAATTCTCCCAAACTGTGTGGGTATCCACACAGAAACATCTGCTGCTGCCTCAGCCACAGACACTCCAGCCTCCAAACACATCAGCAGATTTACTCTTTTCATGTCTCATAGCCCTGCTGTGAATTACAGAGAAGCATGAAATTATGGGGCAGATCTTAATCTTTACTGACATGAATAATTAGATTGACAAGTCACGTGTTTATAGACTGTTTATATGAGGAGTGTCTACAGAAAAAACTCTACTTCGATTTATACTTTATAAGGATATGACATCCCATAGTCCAAGTATGCTGCAAATGTATTTGTATTTGGGGCCAGATCTCTACTCTGATACAGCACAGCTGATTTTGGTGAAGTCATGAGTGTAACAAGCTGGCCTTCTCTCATTAGTTTGTCATTTTGATTTGCCCTTGCTATTTTAAAAGACCTGCCTGGGTTTCCCATACCAGATATGACCTCCAGGCTGCCCTTTCTCTGTGATGACACAATAATCTCTAATTGCAGGCTCTTGAGAAAATTTTGTAAGAACATTTTGCACCATTCTTAATCAGCCTTCCCCTCACGCAGCTCAAGTTCAAACCAGTTGGCTCAGTGATTCAGCTGCAAAAATCAGCTACAAGACTATAAAGTTTGTTATTATAACAGAAAACCTGAATCCACACACCACATCTTTTTTCCAGATGGGGAATTCCTTTTCTACAAAGCTCTCTTTAAAGCGTTGATTAGCAGTTACTTTATAAGGAAAAGGAGAAACTGTTTTCCTTTAATCCTCTCTAGAAACAAGTTAATTTTTTTTTTTTTTTTCCACAGTGACGATGGGCTGCTGCATCTAGCAGGTATATCTGGAAGTCAGTAATATTATTAATTCTCTGCAGAAGTCCAGACCCCTCTGACAGAAGACTCAGGCTCTCCGTGAATCCCAGAGGTCCTCAATGGGCAGTATGGACAATAGGCAATCACTTTGACAATTTTTTCAATGCCCTGTTAGAAGAACTGGATCTCTTCCCACTTCATCCCAGCAACATAATAAAATAAGTATGCATTTCATTTATCAGTTACTCTTCCAGAAGAATGCTTTAATCAAGAGACAGAGATGAAGGCTCTCCTTGCACCTTTTGTGTATCTTCCACTGGAGAAGTTAGACCACCAGAATAAACTCACTGAGCAACAACTAATGATCTGTAACTGTGCATGTACAAAAAAACCTGCTTGCCTACCTAACTCCAGTGCTTTCTTCTACATCCACTGTCAATTGTCCCCTCCATAGGATGCATATTGTCACACAGCTGGTGTTACAGAGTCACCATTGACAAGTGAATGGAATTCACATGTGAAAACCACTTTCTTAAATAAAAGAGCTGTAGGGGGAAGGCTTACTTATTCAGTAGCGTTCTCACTCTAGGAGATTATATCTGCAAAAAATTCAGTTGAGGACTGGGGTAAGCTGTTTATCTTATTATTTCACTTCATTACCTTTGGCCAAGGCTCTAGAGTTAGAGCCAATAAAGGAGTTTGAAGCTCACAACCTAAACAGAGGCCCTGCTTCAGGTGTCTGCCTCTTCCTGCCCCTCCCCCCCCCCCAAAAAATAAAGCTATAAAGTCTCATTTTACCACTGGAAATTACAAAGGAGATTAAATCATTTTGGAAAATTAATTCCAGAGGATTTTCTTTTCTAACTGAAACAGATTTCTGTGTGCAGACCATCGGGAAAGCCACATTTAGAGTAGGAATGGGCGGGGACTTGAAAGATACTGTTAGATGAAAGAACGAAAATGTTTTATAGCAGAAAAATTATCACAGAGACCTGAGACTCAGAGTACAGCCTATGTGTAAAGATAGACAAAAACACTTCTGTGAGCGTTTCTGACCCTTCAGACCAACATATTGTTTCAAGATGTACCCATATCTTTACCAGGTGCTTGTTAGAAAAATACTCAAATTTAAATCCTGACTTAAAATAAAAACTAGCAGCAGAAAATGGACATCTATGTAAGAACACTAAAACAGTATACCCCACAGTCAAAAGAAATACATATAGCACCTGCTAAGGGGGAAAAAATGGCTCCCCCTCATACCTCATAGACTTCATTTGAATGATGAAGAGAATCTGTGGCTTCTAATACACCAGAGACAAGAAAGTGGTTCTCCTCAAAAGGGTTATGCGAAGAGGTTTGGAAAGCAGACAAGTTACAGCTCAAAATGCCTCTGTGATAGCCCAAACCCTGCCATATGACATGTTGAACTTCAGGTTTGTGCCTGTATTTACCCTTACTCTAAAATACACTGCAATCCAAAATCTTCAAATCCATAGACATCAAATGAATTTCAAAGTTCAGCATATTCTTAAGAGTTTTGCTGAATCAGGGCCTATATCATGTAGTTTTAGAAGGTGTAGAGATGTAAGTGTAAAACCTAATTGTAAACCATTTGAAATTATTGGTGTCAAAGGATAAATATATGTCAAAATGCATTAGTAAACGTTTTCATGTAATCTTAAGGTGATGGTCATCTTCAATGGATCATACTAGCTCTCTCTTACCATCTTCCCACGCCTGTGGATTCCCTAACATTCTATAAAGATGAACATTTGGTTCTTCTCACTCTATTTTTGCATATTAAAAAACCGCCGAGGTTAAACAAAGAAATCTCTCCCTTGCACAGGAAGAGAATAAAATATCCCTATACAAACTGAAGAGAAGATTCCCAATTGCCCAACTGAGTTGCCTGCCCTGGAGGGAAAGCAAGTGAGATTAATGACTTAAAGCCTCTTTATGGCACCAATTTGGTATGAACAGGCTTTATTTCAAAGGAGAACCACAACTTCAATCTTCATCCTGTCTTGTACCTTACCCTTCCGAATATATACACACAGTTCCCAACTGCACTGTTTGCAAAACAAGTTGTTCCAGAAGCAGCGGAACAGAGTGAATTCCTGTCAATTTGCATCCTTTGCTCCTGAAATTGCCCCTCTGCCCTTTCCTGCCACAATACTTCTACCAAGCAGAAGACATCATGTTCTGTTCCTATTAAGACCTACAGAGCCCAAACTGGCCAGTCAGTACATAAATGCTGACTGGCCAGCTGACTGTGACCAAGCCATGTCATGGCTGAATTCTTCCCACTTTTCCATTAGTGGGCACACAAATTTGGCTCTTCTGTTCTGCATAGTTGCTGAGTTCATGAACGTGTACAGACTTACTAACGTCAAGAATTTCACACCTCAAACATCTGATCAGAATCTTGCAATATGTTCAAGTTAAAGGCACATGTGGAGTGCAGGGGGAGGAGGCATGCCAGGCAGACTTGATGGTAAATTCACGAATATGTATGTTGTATGAACCTCATTTCCCTAGGAAAACATGCTAAAAATAGAGTCAATAAAAAAGATGAGGCAGCTTGGAATCCTTTATTGTTTGCTTATTTTCAGCACAGCTGATCTCTTTTAGAGTTAAATCAAGCTGTACTATTTTAGTCTGCCTAATAAAAGAATTTCAAGACTTGTATGAAACAAGGCATTACCTAGAACTTCCATGAGAAGATAAATAGCTTGGCAGTGCGGTACAACTATACTAAAAATACCTTTAATCTCTTGAACAGTACCTGAACCTTTGGATAAACCTACTAATCAGAGCTGCTCAGCTAGGTCTACACCACTACAGCTAACTACAAGAAAAATCACGTTTATCATCATATTGACACACATATGCCAGGGACAGAAGTGGTTTCTCAGTTACTCCTCTTTCTAACTGGCTAGTACACAGAGAGGAAAAGGGAGGTTTGCTGCAGAGAGTTTGGAAGTAAGCTACTAGTCTTTTTGAGCAAAAGAAGAGATGGGGCCTCTGGCCTCGAAGAAGAAAAAGTTCACAATAACTACTGTGAACTACTTAATTTGCTTTTACTGTCCCATAGAAGTGCCTGTGCTGTACTAACAGTTCATGTACAAGGGCACGTGGAAGCAAATTGCATGCGTCCTCCACCTGCAACCCATGCTGGCAGGTCACAAGCCAGTAAATCCACAGCTATGAGAGCCGAGCACTAAACCCAAGCTGACACATCCTTCTCAGCACCACCTGGGATTTCAATGCCATTTCAACACAGAATTCCTGAACCAGAGCTGGTGTACATCTGCCAGCTTAGAGCTCATGCTGTACAAGTATGTGATTGTCTATTCCTGTCTGTGTAGCCATTATAAGGTTTACCTTAATCCAGTTTGGAAGCAGAGGGGCTGAAACTGCATGAAGGCACTCAGAAGAATGTCCATAAGAGGATTTACTGAAAAAAAAAAAAAAGAGAATGAACTTTAATAGCAGTAGTTATCCCTGACAGACAAGTCAAGTTAGTTTGTTCTCTGCTCTGCCCCAGCAGCAAGGCAGTAACAAAGTCCCTTTTCCTTGTCCTGTCTCAGCAGCTGTAGACTAGGTCACACTGGAAAACTACTTTCAGTAAATCCTTATGAAGGCATCAAGCACCAGCTACACTATGATTTTTTTTTTTCTCTACACAGCAAATTCCACCCCCCCTACAGATCCATGACCTAATTCAGTCTCAAAGGATCCAGTAGAAGCACACAGAGAAAAACCAACGAACAATCTGGAATTATGGCACTGTATCTTTCACACAGGACTTAAGCCATTTCATCCTTGATATGTTATTGTTACTCCAGACAGCTCTCTGCATGTGATTTGTGGCACGCGGCAATGACACAGGGCATGATTGTTGCAAGTGTTGTGGCAACAACTTAAATTCCTGTTAAGAGAGATCAAGGCAACATGACATTTGCAGGGAGCAGGATTAAATTGCTTTTGTGTGATGCTCCAGAAGGTTTAGGAGCTCGACAATTGTTTGGAAAAGAGTGACTCCTTTTCTCCCTAGGAACAGATTCTTAAGGAATAAAGTGTGTTATCTACTTGTATGAAAACCAGTCAGGCAGAAACATCGCTGACTTTACAGAATTCACAATGAAGGAGGAGGCAGTAATGGGAAGCAGATGCAAATATTTTATGACTCAGGAGGCCAATCCTGACCAACAAAGTGGGTACATTTGGCTGGAAAGGAAGTGGGAACATCTCCTAAAAACATTCTGCTGACTTGACTTCATGTCTGCTGGTGGAACTCATGAAATTTTCAATGGTTTAAAGATAGCTGTGGCAATGTTGTGGCCTTCAGATTTCATGGAAATAGCTATGCTTGATAGTGGGACACAAAGCTGATTCTCTGCACCCCCTTCTATTAAAAAAAGTATCTAATTAAAATTTTTCAGCTGTGCAGCGCATTCCATTTCTTGATTCAGAAGACAAACAGACTCTGAATGAAAAGCTGTTGTTCGTATATATTTTAGGAATCCCTTTCCTGCACACTTGCCTGACAGCTTCCAATAGTGTAGACTCACAATGTTCCTCATGAAAGAAGGCAACTTATTGCCTTCACTAAAGATATGAGACACAGAAAAAACTAAGGTTTTTGAAGTGGGATCTTGGCAGAACTTGGGGATCTCAAACAGCTTCAAAAGCCCCCTTAACTTTGTTGTAATTGACACTTCTTCCAGTAAAACTCCCTTGATATCTAAATCCCTGTTTCTTCATTTCACAGAATAGTTCAGTTAGCTCATGTACTGAGAAGGGCTCTTCTTAACCATGGGCTACTTTGCCACCTTTCAACTGATAAGGAACAATCCATCCAAAGCCAGTTCATAGAAAAGAATCAGTCACTGAGTTGACAGAGCAAGGGTGTACATAGCTTATGCACTTTATATTAAATTGTAATTGAAGTAAATACAAATATGTAAAATAAAAATTTTGGACAGTTCTGTCAAATGAAATAGAATTGCATCTGCTTAAGGAGTAATCCACTCATGAGGTCATCAGCACCCATAATCACTCTGTATTACATGCAACATGCACCAATTTAAGCTGCTGAAAGAAAATGAGAAAAGTGTGCCAGATTAAACACCAGCAAAAGACAAACAATCTTCCACCTTGGGTCATATTTTTGCTGATCCAGCTGATAAGAAGTAACACTGCTGAGGCTGTAAATACCAACTTCAATAGTATTTCATAGCCTCAGCCTCAGAAAGTCATGGCCTGGGGTCCCCACCACTGCACATAAGTGAAAGATCATAGAGGAAAATTGTTACCTTTCAAGTAACGGTCAGTTGTTACACTAACAACCTCTGAAGAAAGAAGCACACTAAGAGATAACACTAAGCTGATAGAAAATAGGTGTGTCAATTTGGGCCAGTATGTCCTGAATTTTCCACATCCTTCCTCCTTTTTCCATCTCACTCCCCACTTAATACCTGAACGTTCTTCCAATAGTTTAATCAGGCATACTTTATACAAAGATTAATATGCTCCTGCAATAATAATATAATAATAAAACTAATGAAGCAGTAAAAGACACTTTAAATACCAGCTTAATCGACTGCCCAGTAGATTTGAAGTAAGCAAGTGAAATGTGTCACAGCCTTCATAGCCAAAATACACTGACATATTTTTAAGGCAAAGAAGCAGCACTGTGATTCTTAATTAGACTAGCTGAAAGTTTCAGCCGGATTATTTCACTCAATAATTTTAATGATTTCTGAATGCACAAATTCTGTTTTATCTGCAATTTCTCTACTAAAATGGTTGTATAGATCATAGAGACAAAACAGATTTTCACAAAAATTATATGGGGTAGCATTGAAATAACTATAGAGTCTTACAGAATTTACCTACATTTTTAAAGTTTGGAGTACTCTATTAAATATGTAGCTAAGTATCATGAAACGGTTTATGTACCCTATGGAAAAGATCTTTCTGTCAAACTGTTTTTCCCCCTGCAAAGCAAGGAACCTTGTGAGAAAGCACGTCCAAGAGGTCTGTGCCAGACCACCTACCGACCTGTTTAACACATGCCAGGAGCTGCAGGATGCCAAGTGGGCCAGTGGGTTTCTCTCCCCAGATGAACTGTTTGTGTCCCGGCAAGGGCAACAAGTTCAGCCACGAGACAAAGGACCATTTCTTTTCTCCTGCTTTCCTGTTCCACTTTTGTGTCTGCCTGTGAGTCTCTGTTGTTAAAAGCAAATGATTAATTGGGCACTGGGGAGCTGTCAGTATTATTTTTTTTTAACCAATGGACTTTTCTCAACTCAGATGCTAAACACTTTAAGATATTTTATGGGTTTTTTCTTGAAATTTTATGTTCCTAAGTGCATGGCTTGTTTTGGGTTTGGGTTTTGTTTTTTTTTTTTAATTTGTTTTTTTTTTGTTGGGTTTTTTTTATGTTTGTTTAAAGATTATTTATCAGAATTTGTACTTGAGAAAGCACATGAAAAGGCAGCAAACCCTTGCAATGTGTTAATAAGAAGGCTACACCCAAGTTCAGCTCCCTAACTACAGCATAATCCAAAATAATTATTTTCACTTCTGTAGAGAAGTAGCAAAACTGGGTACTGCAGCACAAACTAGAATAACAGTAGTGCTGCTGCAATGTACACTGGGCAGCTTACACCAGCAAGGGGCTGTTGTAGCACTGAAAGAACCTCAAAATCTGGGCTGTTTGGACATGGTTTCTCCTTGTGGGACAGGTGGCCACAAGTTTCATTGCATGAAGACTGCTTGTTACTAAACTTCTGCATGCTGCTAAAAGCTAATCAACACCTAGGTCAGCCACATTTACTTTTTTTTCCTGCTATGGCCTGGCATAAGGGAGCTTCAAACAGACTCAAGGTCTAAGTATGTGTTGCGGTAAAAAAACCTTTACCGTGCTCTCCTTTGAATCTGGCTTACTTCATAAGCTACAAGATCTTCAGGATAGAAACAGATGCTTCTTGTACACATGGACGGTGTTTGGAAGTGCCACTGGAATTCATCATCACTATGGGTAACAGCCTTTTCAAATTTCACTTTAGCCCTAAGACAGGAAGAGTAAAGTACAACCAAAAGCACAGAAGTGAAGCTTTCTGCCTACAGAACCAATGAGAAGTTTGTCCTTGACTTCACTGGAGCCAGGCTTTCATCCAATGTATTTGTTCTTAGGTTTCCCGTGGTGAATAAATAGAAATGAAAGCTGAATTCCTGGCACCAGTGTTATGAGTCAGACAATCGAGTATGTGCAGTATGCATTTCTTCAGAAGAATCAGGCTTTTAGGACATCGGTGTCTAGATACTCAGCCATGTGAAATTGTTAAGCTAGACAACATGACTTCTTTAGTGGGAGCAACAACCTCCTGCATGTTTTCTTTTGTAGACAAGAAGTCAGAAGGGTTATTGGCCTCAAAGAAGTCTTGCAGATACAGAGTTGCTCTGGGAAGCATACAGGGCTGTTCAGTATGATGGGGAAAGAGGGCTATGAAAAGAATATTGTCAAAGCTGGGAAAGCACTTGTCAAAAGCTATGATATAAAAAAAGTAGTCCATGAAATGAGATTTTTCTATTTTATAACCCAAAGCCAAAGTGGTATTTGGTCCCAAGTGAGAATTTTTCCCTGTGTTATGGGTTTGTGTGGCGCAGGGTTTTTTTTGGTAGCAGGGGAGGGGGCCGCAGGAGTGGCTCCTGTGAGAAGTTGCTGGAAGCTCCCACGGCTCCAAGTCGGACCCGCCTCTGGCCCAGGCCGAGCCCATCAGTGACAGTGGTAGTGCCTCTGGGAGAACAGATTGAAGAAGGGGAACCTGCAGGGAGTGGGGGGATTGGAATGTGAGAGGAACACCTCTGCAGATACTGAGGTCAGTGAAGAAGGAGGGGGAGGAGGGGCGCCTGAGGGGGCTGAGGGCCCTGCAGCCCATGGTGAGATGGCAGGCTGTCCCCCTGCAGCCCAGGGAGGGGAGCGGGGGAGCGGAAGCCCCCCAGGATGGCCGTGACTCCATGGGAAAGCCTGTGCTGGAGCAGTGTGTGACTGAAGGACTGCAGCCTGTGGGAAGGACCCATGCCGGAGAAGTTCATGAAGGACTGCAGCCCACGGGAAGGACTCCCGTTGGAGAAGTTGATGAAGGACTGTCTCCCATGGGAGGGACCCCACGCTGGAGCAGGGGACGAATGAGGAGTCCTCCCGCTGAGGAGGAAGGAGCGGCAGAGACAATGTGTGAGGAGCTGACCCGAAATCGCAGCCCCTGTTCCCCTGTACCACTGGGGGGAGGAGAGAGAGAGAACAGGGAATGGAGCTGAGCCGGGAAGGAGGGAGGGGTGGGGGGAAGGGGTTCTGAGGTTTGGGTTTACTTCCTAATATCCTTGTTTTGATTTGATTGGTAGTAAATTAAATTGATTGTGTTTCTTCCCCAAGTTGAGCCTGTCTTTTGCCCGTGACCATAAGTGGGGAGTGATCCCTCCCAGTCCTTGTCTCGACCCACGAGCCTGCCTTTGTATTTTCTCCTCATCCCACCGTGGCCAGGGGAGGGGGTGGGGAATGAGCGAGCGGCTGCTTGGTGCTTTGTTACCGGCTGGGCTGAAATTGAAACCACAACACCCCATAACCTAGCTGAAAGATTCTGCCCTTTGTACATACCTACACCACTATGCTGAAAAAAGTAAAAAGTATTTCCACAACAATTTTTAAAATTGTTAATAATTATCATGCTTTATAAACATATGTTTGTCACATCAGAATTACTGTTCACATTCATTAACTCTGAATTGTTTGATGCTATGTTGTAATTTTCCATTAGGAACATCTGACTGAAAAAAAAAATATAATCAAAGACGTAAGTGAGGCTAATATTAAAAAAAATCTCTTAATTTTTTTTATGGTGCTCCTTTTGTTTTTTGGCCTGTCCTTTATCTGTTAACATATTGGAGAAATTACACCATTCCCATTAGGTATAAACATCTGGGTTTTGTTTTTCTCTTTTCTTTTTTAAACACACCCACAGCATGCTTTTTGTCTGTATATACCTGCACATATGTAACAACCATCCCAGTTTTGTGTATCTAAAGTCACTGACCATTTTGGAAAAAAACCTGGAGTAACTGAAACATCATAAACAACATTTTCTAGGATCTGTAAACCAGAAACTTTCTTCTACTAATTGTCATTTACAGCTCTTATCTTCTCATGTGCAAGATAACACCCATCTGCTTTGTAAGACAGATGAAGGAGAGATGCCATTAAAAACAGGTTATATTGGCATCCAACAGTCCTAATGGTGGGGTTTTTATCTTTTCTCTATTTTAATTTTTTTTTTTAAATAAATCACACAATGAAGGTCCAGTTCTTTGCAAAATTTTATGTCTGTGGCATACAATCCTTTTTGCCATGTGTCTTTGAAGATTACCAGTCAACCAGAAGTCACTTCCTTATTCAATGCCCTTCTTCCAGGAGGTGCAGCTACAAGAGCTGTTACAGTGCTGCATGCACATGTGCATTATACTCACTCAGCACAGCTCACAAGTACCAAGGGGAGGGCTAGAGGGGCAAGACCTGCCCCAGCCTATTACAGGTGCCACCAGGAAATCCTATGTTCTCCATATGAAGCAATATGATGGGCTGCTTTAAGAGCCCTTAAGAGATATGAGTCAGAAATCCCATATCTTCTCCTTCTTTGGGCCATCCCCACCTCCCCCTCCTTTTTCCTCTTCTCTACAGGGAAGTTGGGTCTGTCTGTGGTGCACAGACTTTCCATGTCTGCAGTTGCTCATATTCTCTTGTTGTGGTTTCTTAGGAGCATTCCTGAGCCGTGAACTCATTGATCCTTCAAGATTAGAGCAGGGAAGCCAGTCCAACTGCCTAGTATTCCCCCCTCGATGTGGACAGACAGAGTTCAGCTGGTTTGCATGTGGAGCCTGAACTCCAGAGCATGGCTGAAGCTAGAAGTAGCTGCTGATACTATCACAACAGGATGCTAACTGCACATTTTCATGTGAAGACATCATCACTTAAGAGCTCTTTGCTAACAATCCCAACAGCTGCTTTTCTGGCTATGTTGATGCTGATACCCCAGAGTGAGATATATGGGTGCCTATGTCCTTTTCCTTCCTTCAGACTCCTTTTAATATCCATTTAATCATGTTTATCATTTTTCTCTTTAACACAAATGATTTCAAGCAGCTCAGTCAGCTGTATGCATGACTTTCTGAGGGAAAAGTATGTATACACACAGTTAGGAAGATGTTCCCTGACTAGCTTGAGGGCTGAACATCCACTTAACAGTGTGGATACCAGGGTGGTTCAGGGACTGATGATCCACTGACAGGCCATAAGCTTTAGCTCTTGATTCACTTTGGATAAGTTGACATGGTATCCAGAATACAGGCAGGAGTTTGTTCTACCTATGTTCAGGTCCAGACAGCCAGAAGCCCCTTTGAACCTAGCATGGTATAGCTTTTGCAGGTGCATACTTTTGCCCAAATTAATGAGGTCTGCAGAGATGTGGCATGTACTACTAGTTCAGGCAGAGTCCTACAGAGATATGTGTCTTTCAGTCAGTGCAGTGCATGTGGTAAACAAGCTCATGTCTTCCTGCAGAAGACCACATAGGCATAATCTTAAATACTCTCCAAAACTGCAACCCAGGTCCTCATTTTCCTTAGGCTCTCTTGATAATTTTAAGGTTACTATTGTTTGTTTTGAAATTGCTATGGTGATTACCTAGGCAAGTGTCTGATTCAGATGATTTATTTTAAAACGATTAGCCCAAGGTAACATTATATTCCCATCTAGAATTAGTGTTTGTAAATTATGCTTACCAAGCTTCCAGCTGTATGGTACTTCCTGCACTTCTCGCAGACCTCCCAGGTTCTCAGGGAGGTGCAGCAGCTGCCAAGGCCATGGGCACTGGTGGCTGTTCTGATGGAGCTGCTGATGCTGAGGCATTGCTTCTTCCTGAAAAGATTTTTGTTAAATGTTAGAAGACTAAGGAAACTCCCCCTCTCCAACAGGGCAGGGGAAGAAAACAAGATGGAAAACTTGTGGGCTGAGATAAAGACAAGGAGATCACTTACTAACTACAGCCATGGGCAAAACAGCCTTTTTTTTTTTTTTTTTTTTTAAGTAATTTAATATATTGCCAATTAAAGTAGGTTTGGAAGGTGAGAAACAAATTAAAACACCTTTTCCCCACCCCACCCCCTTCTTCACAGGCTCAACTTCACTCCTGACTCCTCTACTTCCCCCCCCAGCCCTGAGCAGAGCAGGGAGGTAATAGATGGAGGGTTACAGTCAGTTCATAACAACTCCTCTCCAGCACTCTTTCCTCCTCACACTTTTCAACTGCTGCAGCGTGGGTTCTCCCCAGGCCATGGTTCCTGTCATGAAATATCCCCCTGCTCCAGCATGGGGTCTTCCAGGGGCTGCAGTGTGGATGTCTGCTCCAATGTTGTCTTCTCCACAGGATGCAGGGAAATACCTGCTCCCCCTCCTCCTTCACTGACCTCTGTGTTTGCAGGGCTGTTACCTCACAATTTTTTCCTCAACCTCACTGCCTGTATGGCTTTTTGCCCCTTTTAAAAATACATTTTTCACAGAGGCACCACCAGCATAGCTGGCAGGCCCAGTTGTGCCCTGCAGTGAGGCTGCTAGAGCCAGCTGCAAGTTGTTGTGTCTGGCTCGGGGCAGCCCTGGCCTCTCCTCACAGAGGCCCCTGCAGCCTCCCCACTACCAAAACTTTGCCACCTACACCCAGTACATACTTTTATAAACTTTATTCAAAATGGAAGGCTTTTTTTTTTTTTAACAGCTGAATGTTTGCCCCAGCAGCACAACCATTCTGTACAAATGGAAATGCCCATGAAGCTTCCTTGTTAAAATGACAGGACAACATCCATGCTGCTGATCAGACACCTGAGCAGCATATCCACAGTCTGATCTAGATTTCAGCTGAATTTGGCTTTTGCCGAAGTTCAGAGCCAGCGGCATCTATTCCACAGAAACACCGACTCCCTGCTCTGATGCAAAGGAAATTGGAACATGTAGATTCCTGCAAGAGTTATGGACAACATCCCATCCCGAACAGTGATGAATAACGCAGCATTCATCTTCCACATTGAGCAAGCCACGGCATCGCCAGCTCTCACCCCAGCAGCTGGTGAGTCAGCAGGCCAGGACGTCCCTAGCTGCCATTCAGGCAGCACATGCTAACACAAGTTAGACTACTATTTAAGGTCATTCCTAGCTTCTGCGTGGCCCCAGGCCAAATCACGTTCCCAGGGCTTTAGGCAACTCCTTCTCTGAAATAATCCCCTCGAACGAAGTACGCAGTCACTTCCCCTGCACGTCCCTGGTGCTTGGGGCTGAGCTGGCTTCCTCCTCCTCTGCCACCTCCGCACAGCGCTCCTGGGGCAACACAGGACACCATTCTCCCAGAAACACAGCTGGAGCTTCGCTTTCTGGACCATGAAGTCAGGGAAATCACTCACAAACACAGCTGGGGCTCCAGTCAGACCATAAATGGGGAGCTTTGGGCCTTGTTACGAGGTTACATTTAACATTTAAACAATTGTTTTCATGTGACTGTACATCCGGTAGTAAGTTTGTGGCACATGGTTTTTGGAATAGTGCAATCTCTTGTGCCTCCATAAATCACATAGGCTTTTTGAGTAATCCTGCCTGGGCGAATATACTAGCTCTGACCCAGAGATACTGCCTGGATGCACATGATCAAGGTTTTCCCTCAAGGTCAGATAAGAATACTTCACTTCATTGCAATGAAGCACATTTGAAGACATAGAGGGATCTTTCCCACCCTTCTTTTACAAGGGTAGAGGTAGATGGAATTTTAATGTCAGCCTTGGTCACGTCTTTCTTGCTGAGCACACTTTGTATTTGTCATCAGTTCAGTGATATCCCAATTGCTAACCAAAATATTACAGTGAAAAAGAAAACCAAAACAAAAAAACCCCGACAACTTGAAATACTTAAAGATTACTATAGGAATGGTGGAAAAACTTAGCTGAGAAAGACATTAACAGCATAGGATTCAGCTTTGCTTAACCTTCATTTAGTACTCTTCTCCCATACATAGGGACTTCACTCCAGAAATGAAGGGGTTAGAGATTAAGGTACTAGCTAAAGATGTGTATTCAACACTCTCTCCCCCACCAGAAATCATGTGTGATTTCAGGTGATGCACAGTCCTTTCATGCCACTCTTCCTCACCTGGAAAACCCCAACATCAATCCTACCTTACAGGGGGTGTCACAAAGCAAAATGCTTTCAAGATTAGGAGATGCTGGTTTAACATCAAGCCCAATGGGATTTACACCTTGATTTCAGAGCAAGAAAAGCAGGCTAACTTCTGAGCAAGCTGAAAAAATCACGTTAAATTCCACTTCTGTCTCATTTGTACTTTTTCAATTCCATTTATGTCAACACTTCATTTACCCCTATTCGATTCATGTCTCTAGCTGCAGCTGAGGTGAGAACCTTCACATTTAGAATAAAAATCTTCAAAGAAATAGGTAAATAAGGACAGGTTCTTGATCCTGTGCCTTGCCATTTGGAATTACTGAGACAGGCAAACACTTCATTAATTATCACAGTAACAAAGGAGGTCTCTCATAAGGTTTTGCAAGAAAAAGCCAGTATATCAAACAGCAGATCGCTAAGATATTAAAAACAACTAGGAGAGTGGTGGAATCTGAAGAAAATCCAGTGTTTAATTCTGGACTGAAAGGAGATGCTTATCTCCAGAGCAGTCTCCTAGAAAGCACCAATGCAGGTGAAACCCATCTCACACAAAACCAAGAACAGGTAGTGTTATCCTGTCCAACTCAAAGTCAACAGCCAAAGCCATTTAGGGTGAAGGAGACTTAGGACCAAGACCCAGCTTTGTTGAATTTGGAGCAAGGATGGGAACACTTGAGTCAAAGCTCTCACAGCAGTCACTAATTACTGACCCTGGCAGTCTCTCAGCTTCTCCTCATGAACTTGCTCTGCTTTGTGTCACTAGCTAAATATTTCTTGGAGCAAGGACAGGAAGCTGTTCCCATGTTTGTATCATATTCCATATCAAGTGGAGCATTTGGAGTGGGAGAGCAACTTGCCCCAGATGAGCTGCTAGAGAAGACTATATCCAAGTCTTTAAGCCAGGCAGAAGAATTTACTACAGAGCTACTAGGTAAAATGGGGAACACTTTCACCTGAATTTTTTTCCCAGCAGGTCAAAGCACTCTGTAAGTTCAGATGCTGAATCAGACACACAAACTGGAGAAGGCAACATCTAGGTTGTGAAAAGTATTAGGGCTTAGCTGTGAAAGAGCTGCCAGCTTCATTAGTGTTGTTATGGATGAACATAAATTAGCAGAAAATCAGTTACTGTTGATTTTAGGAGTAAAAATTAAGATTGAGAGATTTGGGGTAAACCAGGGCAAGCTGGCAGCTGAGCAGGAGCATAAAGAATAACTGCAGTATCTCTGCAGTAGATTTACATGGTCAGAGGGACAGCAGGGTACCCAAGGTCCTATAGTCAATCTTCCTCTCCTGCCTGGAAATATAAGATCAAGTTCTCTTGGATGTGCAAAGTCAGCTTTCTCAAGATTACTTGATTACATGTGTTGTAAGAGTAGAGGAATAATCTATCCTACTTTTAACCATATCAAGGTTCTAAGAAATATCCATCTAATAGACATTTTTAATTCTTATTTCACATAAGAATCTAAGAGTGAAAAGTGTGTCCTTGATGCAATCTGTGACAAAGAAGGTAAAAAAGGAACAGAAAAGTTCTCCTATCATGAAGCCTCCTCTTTTATGTTGCTCCTCATAGCTAGAAAAGGATAGTGAACTTCCCTTAAGTTTTTAGTCTGGGTGCCTCCTCAGAGACAACAAAGCAACAATAAAAGCTGGCGTATATCAATAAGCTAGCTGGATTTTTATGAGGTTTATTTCTTAATAAGATGTTGATTAATTTGTAAATTAAGAACATGGTTTGTTGTGCAATCTCCTTTTACATGCCACTCAAACATCAGAAGCAGAAAATTAAACAGTGGCTTGCTTACCAAGAAGAGGAGATCCTCTTTAATTTAGAAGAAAGTTGTTTTGTCTAAGTGTTGGGATTTTTTTTGCCTCAGCCTATGACAAGTGTGCCAAGAACATACAAATAAAATACACACGATATGTACTTCAGAAAAATAAAAAGCCAAGATTTGATTTGAATTTACAACTATAAAGAGTTGATTCTTTTTGAACCCGTTATGTTACTCGAAGTAGTTCCACACTCATGAATGAAAAATCCTACTCAAAAAAGGAAAGCTGCACAGACTTATGTTTGCTTCCACAATTAGAGAAAAAATGAGTAACAACTAGATCAGGCACTTTTCTTGTGTCAGCCACCAATCCTTATTTCACTGAGAAAACAGCATTATGTTTCAAGTAGCAATAGTGACTTATTCAGAACCTGGTAAAGGTTTTTCTCCATTGGTACTGGCCCTGCTGCCTGAGGAACGTGCATAGTTGCAAGACTGAGCTGCAGCAGAACTAGAAAACTGCTCAAAGATGCAAGCAAGCTATTCCATGAAAGTTTATGATGAGGCGTATACAGCTAGCTGCCTTCAGCAGTTAGATGCACTAAACCAAGTAATTTATAATGTAAAGCACGAGAATCTGCAAATTGTGTAATAGGGCTCAGCAAAACATCTTGAGAGACAGTGAAAACTTGTTGAGTTTCTTGTAAACTTCTATTATAGTTGAACTGAAAGGCCGACAGAAAATAAAATCAGAGTATTCTGGAGAAAATGTTAGCTCTGAAAAACAGAACAAGTTGCAAAACAAGCCTTATGGAAACCTTAGTGACACTAGAGGCAGCTTCTGGCTGGGAAAATGGATAACACTGCTCTTTGCAGCACTTGCCACTTGCTCCTGCTGAGACGCTCAGTGTAATTAGGCAGAACAAACTACTGGAGGGAGTGGAGCAAAGACATGTAGGAAAACATGCATTTCAGGAAACAGAAAGGCAAAGTGATCTTTATCACTCATAAATTAAACTCTGAGCCCAAGTGGTGTAGCAGCATGCACATTAAGCCAGATTTCTGTTCTCACAAAAATGGAAAAAATTACTTTCAGTAAAGTTTTACTTTAAAAGAGCTAGTTATCAAAGTCACTTTTGTGAAGATTAAGCAAAGGCTGCCCCTACCACGACTCGCAGCGCAGATTTTCAAGAGTCTGAGGTCTGTCTGGTGTTGGTTCATGCCTTTACAATGGCTCCATTCGAACTCTGAAAAGCAGAACTCATATTTCTTCTTATTCATTGCTGATACTATTCAACAGCTCATAGACCATTCACATTTATAGTGACTATAAATAATGGGCTTGTTTTGATATGAGGGGAACAACCATAAAACTTTTCTCAAATAAGATTTTTTTTTATCCACATATTTTTAGAAGGGATAACATTACTTTATCTTTCCCCATATTGTCCCATGTGGTTGCTAATCTTTCTCTGAATTTTGTTTTTACACAAGAACGAAAGTGCGGGGATGCTCTGGCATGCCTATGCACCATACCCTCTTCTCCTAAATTGAATGTTCTTGGCTATTAAAGCAAAAAAAGTCTTGCCTTAATTATTCACCCTCATTTCCATCATTAGTCAATTAGGTACATGCAACTTTCCAGCAAGGGATGCACAGTCCATCTCAATTTTAATTGGATACATACATTCAAAAAGAGCATCTTTCACCTCAAACTGTGCTTCAGACCTGATGTTTTTTTGACTTCTGGAAGAATCCTGCTCCTTCTGAGTTTTCATCTCCTTACAGCCTATTTTTTCCTTGTTTGCTTATGGTTTTTAAGATTGTATTCTAGAAGCAAAATTCTGAGCAGAAATCCTCAATTTATTTTGACTTCCTTTCTGTGAGCTACTTGAGTTTTCCTGTTTCATAATAATGATGATAAAACCAACAATACTGTTTCAACACTCAAAAATTATTGTGCAAAATACCTCAAAACTTACAAATATTTAAAACAAATCAGTCCAATGTTATTCTCAAAAATGTACTGCTCATTTCTAGTGCAGAGCAAGGCTTTGGGCCATTCTTCCATATGAGGCATACAAAAATGATTTGCAGTGGCAGTATACGTCACTGCAGATTTCTGAGTCCTACTCAGTTCTAAAGTCAGGCCAACATGAAGATGCTTAACACATTACAGCATGAGGGCCAAAACAAGTCAGCGCCACATCTGCATGGGACAGCAGGCTGCTTATGGCAGTTAGGACATGAATATCACTGATGCTTAAAACTTCTCTGGGAGTGCAAGGGGGACGTTAGAAGGAGGGTAATTCATGTCTGCCATCTACTTTCAAACCAATAATATGAGGCAATCCCAATACAGATGAATATAAAGCATGAGATCTTGCATTCCAGTAACTAAATCAAGAGTAACATGATGAGAACTACCGCTGCAGTCAATGCAGAGAATGTCAGACTGTTATCAAGATATTGATTCAGGCAACAGGGCACTAGTCACCATATTCACAGTATCTCACATGATCACGTGTGCTCTGTAGCATGTTCTGGAACTTGCAGCAACATCAGAACATTTCATTACAAAAGCTGACTGAAAAAAAGAATTAAAATCCACTTTATAGAAAAGGTAAAACTTCAAAGGAATTTTTTTTCATGCCACATCAGGATGAAATCCAAACATTTTCATTCTATTCAGATAACAAACTATAAACCCCAAGAAATAGCTAAGAAATTAGTGTCCATTGCACTCCCAAGAATTGTGCTAAAGTAAGTTCAAGTTACTGCTCAAAGTGTAACATCTCGGGAAAGCATCTTAATCAGCAAGACAGTTAAGTCTTTCCTATCAGAACTGCACCACTTTTAGATAAGTAACTGAACACAGGTTTTGATGACCTGCTCACCATCCTAAATGGGACTGAGTTACCACAATTCTCCTCTGCAAAAAGAGGGTGACTTGAATCTGACTTCCTCCACTTAGCCACTGGCTAGCCTGAAACACTTCCTTTCCTCTGACTTTCACCAGCAATTCCAGTTAGGGAGAGAGAACTCTTCCAGATAAGTTTAATCAAAACTGCTCCATTTCCAAGAACAGCTTTGGAAATCTACTGGCAGCAAGTTTTTTAAAAATTCCCAATCATCCAGTCAGCCTTTTTTTGTTAGAAAATGAATCTCTGCATGAAGCTGAGCATGCAGCTTGTTAGAGAAGTCCTGACAGTGTTTGCAGCTTGACTGAGAAACTGAGCACTGATACTTCCTGCAAACACCATCAGCAGTGGATGACTGGGAATTTTTGAAGATGTTACTGCCAATAAGAAGAAACTGTCAAGCAAACCACTTGGAAAATCCCATTTCAGGAGGCCAAAGAAGAACTGTGGCCATTTTCACATCTGAAGATTAATAGAAGCCCTGTTTTTCTTATGATTTCCCTCTTTTTGTTTTGGGTTTTTTGCTTGGAGGTCGTTTAGTGGGTTTTGTTTGTTTGTTTGTTTGGGATGTTTGTTTTTAAAATACCTTTATAAGACTCAAGAACCAGCTACTGGAATACAGCTGCTCTTTCCTCTGAAGGTCTTCAGTGTGTGCCTGCAGAACGCGCAGCTGTCATACTAACAATGCAGATCAGACTGTCCAGCAAACCTCACCACTTGGAGAAATCTAGTTTCAGAAGGCCAAAAAGTAATTGTTGCAAGCTTCACATCTGAAGACTATCAAGCCGCTTTTATTATGTATTCAGGTTTATTTTATTTTAGTGTCTTTAAAAGAACCAAACCTCATTTGTCACATAAATACATAAAATGGATTAAAGTCTTTGTGAAACAGATAATTACCAAAATAAAAAAAGACATCAACAAGCAATCAAAAGCCATTTGTACAGCATCTTCCCCTGGGAATTCAGTGCTCTTAATTACCATTTTACAATGATCATTGTTTTTTTTCACTAGCAGGGAAGGAAATAAGAGTCCCATCTCGTACTCAAGAGCAAAGTTGATCTGAATGTCTAAACCAACTACAAGCTCTGACACAGGATGCTATCAGATTTGTTTAATTTTCTTATTTTCCATGAAAAGAGGAAACTTGAAACGACAATTTTTCACTCCTTGGATTTCAAACATCTCCCCAGGAAAGTGCTATCCAAACATTTTGATTTGTAAACAAGCAAGTTCAGACCGTAATTGTTTGCACTACAGTTGAAGAAATGAATGCTTCAATGCATAGTCATCTGTGGCAAAACAAGCTGCTAAAAATGTAAACAGATCTATATTCACCCTTTGGGCTTCACTGGATAAACAACAAGAACAGGGGAACTCAGCAAAGCTAAGCTCTCTCCCATTTATATTTCCATCAGCAAACACTTGTAGGCACAGATGTTATTGGAGAAAGTTCACGTTTTAGGCTTTGATCCTCATCACAACAAGAACTGCTAAGCCCTACCTAGTTGCCTTTAATGGATGACTTATTTAGAAGATCCAGTGCTTTAGCATACTAAGTTGCAAAATACCCTGGAAGATGGTAGAGCATTATCTCTTTGCAAATCCCAGTCATCACTAATGCTGCTGGTTTTCTGCTACTTCTTTTAAAGATGGTCTGCAATGACAATAAAAAGCACAATATTGCTTGCCCAACTGTGCACCATGCTCACAGAGGCACACCTGGGAAAAAACACAAACTCATTGCCTTTCTAAAGGCTTTACTGACCTTTCTCAAAAGGCCATGGTAGCTACTTCTTGAAGACTTGTGAGGAAGAGGGGAACTTGATCAGCACACAGTATTTTTCTTATTATTTCTCAGCTATTTCCCCATTACAGTTAATCAAGGACTCTGTGGTACAGGCTCTGAGGCAGGCAATGTTGCAGGTGGTGGCTGATTTCAGGAGAACCTGTAGCTCTGGGTTTGGGTGGGGGTGAACTGGAAGAGCAGAGAAGACAAGGAACTCACACAGTCTTCAGCACTGTTTCCTCTTCAGCTGATCACTTACAATAAGAAGGCAGCAACCAACCTACACATGCAAGGGGCAGCTTTCAAGGAAAGCAGCTCTTTAACCCACAGCTCACTTGCCCTTTGAGCAGACAGGCAAGAAACCACAACTTTCTTACTAAACCCCAAAATCTAAGTGTTGCTAGATAGGAGATGTTTTTCCTAGTAAACTCAGGAGGTAATTAACTTTACAGAGTCTTCTACCTCCTTGTGAGAGATGGCAACACCCCTTAATTGTCTGGTTTCCAGTTTGCCCTATAACTATGTTTGGTGAAAAAGCTATGGCCAGGCAGCAGCTCTTCATTTGCCTCGCCGTGCCTGCTGTGCTTGGATTAAAACAATGTAAAGAGAGCTAACAAATCCAGTAAGGGAGACCAGAGTATAACTGTCACCTGCTTTCCAGAGCAATGGCCTGAAACTCAGGAACCAGTGGGCTTCTCTTCAGCTTTGCCATACCGTGCTGGCTTTTTGCTACAATTACATTCTCTGCAAATGTGTTTAGGCTTTCCTACCCTTTGTCACATCTGGATGTTAAGCAATTTCTCCCCCTTAAGGAAAAATTAGTCAGGACTTTCTGGAAGTGCTTGGCATTGTTGTACCCGTAATTAGTTTGTACACAATACACAATTTCAACCATGAAGCTACTTTTCCAAGGAGCACTCTGAGGTGTTTGCTTTAACAACACTAACACCTGCAAAAGCTATCAACTATCTGCAGTGATCCTGCTCTCTCCTGAAATATTCTTCTGTTAAAGACATTACTGGCTCAGAGGAAATCATTACCTTCCATGCATACACTACCTACCTCATACTTTTCAGTCACATTGCTATCACAAGTAAAATCCAAAATTATGCCTAAGCTGGGATGATCATCACGTGTTTACAGAGGCAAGGTACCCTATTCATGTACTGACCACACAGAGACACCCCCTTTGGCACAGGCTGGAAAATGTAAGCACACTAGAACTGCCTTGTTCCTTTTAAAAATAGCATTGAATAAAGGGCTCCTTCATTTCAGGCAACTACCTAGGAAATCAGAGCATTTTGTGACCCATTCCTTTGGATTACCTGCTAACATCTCAATTTCTTTCACAAAGCTGCCTTGGGTTTGTGTGGTAAGGAATGAAATTCCCCCTTTCCCAGCAGGAAAAGAAATAGTTAGTGGTATCCAAACATTAACCAAAGGAAGCCACAAAGGAAGCCTGCAAGCACATATGGAACCCTGTACAGCACTGCAGCAGTGTGTTTCACATATGTTCCCTATGGAGCCAGTCTTTACCAACACTGTTTTACTTTCCCTCCTTACCTATGTCACTTATTGTCAGGGTAGTGGTAGAGAACATACTGTGAGCAAGATGCAGCTCCATGTCAATAACAGTGGCACAGTCTGTGACTGACTCAGTTATGTTTCCTACACAGAACAAGGTAGGTGAGACTCTAAAAACCAGACTAAACTTCAGAGATGGATCCATAAGCTTCTATTAATATTCATTCATTCAGATGTTTAAACGTAATTTATTTTGCCATATGTACTTGTCAGTATATGCCAACTTTATAATTTTTGTAAGAAATAAGATGGCAGATCACTCATTTTTTTTGCTTTTTATCATTTGCCCAGAATTTTATGGATATAACACAGAAATGGGAAATGCAAGTGCATTACCAACCTTATAATATCTGTGTAGCAAACTCTGTTTAAAATTCTTGCCTTAAAATTGAACTAGATCATACCTGCATGGACTGAGGCAGTTTCTGACTCATACTCTGAGTGGGTCAGACATGTAGCAACTGTTTTAACAGAACACAGAGCTCAAGTTACTATGGCCTGCCTCTCTGTGGATACAGATCTGAACTGGCTCACGTCAGGCTTTCTTGAAGCACAAGAAGTGCAAATAAGGTCTGTCTGTACTGTCATTGAAAACATGCCCTTGACTCCACACTGCTTGTAGAGAATCTTTTCACTCTTTGCCGTTTAGGCTATGACAAGCTATTACACCTTTGTAAAGGAGAAGCATTCTCAGGTGTAAGGAAGGCAAGACAGCGGAAGAGGAGGAAGGAAGAGACTGGGGCAAAGACAGGGAAGAAACAAGAGAGACACAAGCTTTATCGAGAAGTAAGTAAAATACACAAGCAGACTGAGATCTGGGTCTGATGCAAGACTCTAAGAGCATTCATAGTCTGAAAATGCAACTGGAGAGCTGTTTCTGACAAGCCTGATTCTAGATGGTGGCATCTTAATGGACAGGCTGGCATCTTGAGGGGACATCTGGCAAAGGCTCAGGTAACCAAGCAGACACAGAGGGTTTCTGGAGAGTCTTCTAGGGAAAAGGAAACATTCTGGACCATAAAATGAAAGAGGAGAAATTCAGAAGTGAGAGCTGAGGTGTTATAAACAGACATTAGTAAGACAGTGTAGCAGAGTCTGAGGGGCAGTCACCATTGCTCACTGAGATAGAAGTAAAATGATTCAAGAGGTGAGGCACAGAGATGGCATAAAGGCCAAGAGCAAATCTTTACTCTTAAATCTGTTCTTTGGTAATTTACATGTGAAAAAGACTCAAAGGGAAAAAGCAGTGCAATGTGAAGTGGGATGCTGCATTAACCTTTTAGCATTTCCATTCATGCTTAGTTCCTTTCTTCTGGTGTGTTGGTAGGGGCTTCAGGAGAGCTGGCCCTCTTCTCCCTACAACATTGCAGCTCCCATCAACATCTTTAATTGCACCATTCATCTGGCAAGCAAATGTGAACTTTTGTGGAGAGATCATTTTGATGCCAACACCAGTAACTAACTTCTAATTTAAAACACTTCATCCCATCCACTGTAACATAAGTCAGTCTGCAAGGTTATGCCAGGTCTTGAAGATATCACAGTCCAAAGTAGTCTGAGGACAGATACAGAAAAAGAGCACAAACCAGATTTTTTAAAAGTCTACACTAGAGAAGCAACACTGCAAGCAGCTGCCCCACCTTCAGTAAGTACTAAAACAAAGATTGTTTCTGCCACCTTGCTGTCTCTGCAAATGTGTTTCACTAATAAAATCCCTTCCCAAACCTGTGTTGGCCTCACCTGAAATACATTTACATGTTTTTTCCTAGCTATACAGAATTAGAGCAAGCCAGAGAAGCCTCATCTCACTTCTCAGCTTAAGAAGTAAGGACAAGTCCCGTTTTCAATCTCCTCCATGAAGAAAAATCGAACTCTGCTAAATAGAAAAACAGTAAAGCTCATAAATGCCTGCCCCTACAGTTTCTAGGAGACAGAACAGGAATTGGAAATGAAAAAGTTTCTTATAAAAATCACAAGTCAACAACATTAATTATTGTATTGCAACATCAATGGTTCATTGATTAAAAAAAACATTTGTTCTCATGCAGAACACATTTAACATTCTTTGTATCTATCACTGTGAAAAAAAGAAAAAAGCCCCTAATAGTCAAACTCCCATTACCTCCCTGTTTTCAGTACTCCCTCCCCTCTCTCATGTTCATGTCATTTGTGCCTTCTTTCCACCTCCCTTCTTTGCACCTTAGGGCAGTCATCTAACTTCTCTGTCGGTTTGCAGCTTTAAGTCAGAAATTTTGGATCCTCATAGGAATGAGGAGATACATATCCACTAGTGACTATGAGACACTGTGTTCAGTAATGACGCTGTGAAAAGCAGAAATCAGAACTCAATAGTCAAGTGACTATTAAGCAGGTATTCTTTATTGCAGCGCTGGACACACAGGGGATCTCTCCTCCTATTGTGTATGTCGAGAGAGTTAATTGTATAGGTTATATACAAGTTCTACATACATATTAATTAGTTTTCCAGGAAAATATTTACATATTCATTATTTTCTGGGAACTCATTATCATATGCAAATGTCTTTTGCACATGCCTGTTGGTGTCTGCAGGTGGTCGTCAGGGGTCTCTGGATGAAGGATATACTCTTCCTCACTGTGTCCGCTGTTTAACCTCTACTTTTGTGCAAACTCAGTTCTGAGATCAGGTATATCATGTTCTTTAAGGTTAGTCTGTTCTGGTTTAGTGTTTGTTCTGCAATTCCTTTATCTTCATGGCTCTGCACATCTGTTTTTCCAAGGTTGAGCTAAGTGAAATTGTTTAGGAGTCTCTTTTTCTTGGAGTCTTTCTGCCTCCCCCAAAACAATAAGGATCTAATTTGGTTTAGTCACAACAACTCTAGTCAGTTTAAAAGATTTATGTTTACAGATATCAGTAACAAAAGAGTCAAAAGGCAGCCCTTCTTGTGAAACAGATATAATTTATCTCATTTTGTGGAGACAGAGGCACACAAAGGTTAGATGTCTTGCCCAGGGCTTCAGTGAGTCATTCTAAAGCCAGAAGTTGGACTGGGAGCTCTTGCTCCTTTGCTCTAATCAATTAACCACTTTTCCTCTTCAGGATTTATTTCCTCTTTCAGGACTGATGACTCCGGTACTGGCTAAGGAGGGCATCATATACTACTTCATGATGAGGGGCTAATTCCTCCTCAACACATGCTGTTGGGTATAACATGACCCAATGTTACTGAGATAATCAGTCCATTGTCTCAGTATGTTAATTTAGACAAATGGTGTAATGAGTCATGTTTAGGTGTCTTGCTTCAATGTTTCCTCATTGTTTTCTGCTCCTGAGATTAATGCCTTCATTCCTCAGCGACTGCTGATGTCCCCCCTCTCTAAGCATTACTGCTGGGATACTGATACTGTGTGTATTTATGCTATCTCATTTGCAAAATATTCTGCTTATTCACATTTGCTATTTTCATAGTCTTTGGAGAATTCTTTTTCCATGCCAACTGTTTTTGAGATTAAAAGCAAATGAGAAGAACGGAATCAAAACAAGTATCCTTCCGCCCCCCTCTTCACACTTGAATCAAAAATGTGAACCCATCATTTAAAAGCTTTGCCATTTGGGATTATGTTTAAATTATTTTATCAGCCGAACATTAGTCAGCTGTTAATCAGGGGCATTTCTGTCTGAGCTTTCATTATGGAAGCCAGGGACCTTCACTCATAGGGCCATGGGTGGAGGAACAGAGGGCAAGAGAGCGGTACTGGATTTCTTTACAGCAGGGCCTGGTATTTGGTATTTGCCATGTTCATGTTTTCACCTTTGCAGAGGAGTTAGTTCCCCACAACCAGCTGCTTGAAAAAACACCATCTAAATCATTCCTCCAGAGAGCAAACGCACAGGTTCCAGAGCTGAAAATAGGCAGTTAAAACTTGAGTTAAAACCCTAAGCCAAGATTGTGACACTTCTTCGCTAATGGATAGCTGAAGCTTGGGATCCACTACTTTCTTTCCTCTTTTAATCCCAGAAGGTTGCAATCAAAACACAGCAAAAGGATTTTCTTTGGTGTCTTTAGCTGTGTCTTCAGCAGCTACCCGCGTCTTGTTTCTCCCCAGCTGGTAAAGCACAGCACAGCAAAGGCAGTCAGAGGGCACTGTGACTCTTACCCCACGTACAGGAGCAGTGGACATCCTCTTTGCTTGCATTCACTGAAGGCTCATCTAAACACTCTTTGCAAGAAGCCCCATGTTTCTGCCCATATTTGAGGGTGGCTGGACATGAGCCTACTTCAAGCTAATAGTCCTTTAATATGGGCCCTTTTACATGTCCCTCAAAGCCCCAGGCTTGTTGCCACATCAGCATGGCTGCACAGCTTCTAGACAGAGGCCATTTCATACACACGTGGCTTAAGAAGGCACTTCAATACATGCATAAAACCATATAGAGCCAGGCTCAGCATTTCTTCAGACAGATCTATTTCTCTGTTTCAAAATCTCACCAAGGGGGAGAAAGGAAGTAGCCCTTATACAGACCCCTGCAATTTTTCTCTTTAAGGGCTATAATCCCACATGCCATTTGAGTGTTCAGCAGACGTGGCTGAATTCATGTTTGAATGCACATTTTCCCTCAGCTCACAATCAGTGGTTAGAGGTGAACAACTAGTCCTCTCAAATCAAAATATTGTTTAGTGTTAAAAGCAGAAGCTAAACATAATACTAAAGCTAGAAGATTTTTAACATAGTGAAAGGCTTTGAAAGAATGCATCCTATTCAGTGGAAATGAAAATCTTCCCTAAGATATCCACTGTGAATTAAGCCAAAGCATGCACAGAAAAAACCAAAATATCCTACAGAGCTGCACTGTAACCATCCATGGTCATACTCAGCATCAGTAAATTATGGCATATCATGCACGGCCACAAGGGAGTTTAGCAAAAGTTGTTTACAGATTTAACGAAAGGGCACGAGTCCGTGTATAGACAAAACTCAAAACAGGGCTAGCAAAGTCAATACAGTGGAATTTATGGCTAAAAGCAGTAGCAAAAATGGTTTAAAATTGGCTGTTTTGACAACTTCTTACAAAATTACTATGCTAGCCTTTGCAAGATCATGTCTCATCAGAAACATCCATGTATCTACCAACCCATCTGCAGTGGGCTTTCCATGGGGGTCCCTCAAATGCAGTAGGATGACATCAGCCACACACAAGACAGCAGATACACTCATATAGGATATGATCCATATGGAGGCTGCCGAGGTAGAAATGACATAGTTTATAAGAAGCAAAACTTGGCTCTGTGCTTTGCACTCTCAGTTGAGACAGGGTACAGGAAAACAGCACTGTCAGAAGGGAGCAGAGCACTCCTGCATTTGGATGTAAACAATAGTTAATGATGAGGCAGCACATAAGTAATGATCCATTTTTACACAACTTTATTCATCAGGATTGTCTGGAGGTGTTAAAAGCTAGATGTCATGACAAAGCTTGCTCCCAAAATAGAGCCTTAATTCTTTAGCAAGGTGCTGTGCCCTCCCCACCCTGAGGTAGAATTTACCCAATTTGGATAAAGAGAGCAGCTGCCACTTGGGTGTCTCTTAGCTGGCCCCAAGCTCATGGTTTCAGTTATGCCCTTCATAACTGATTAAATTCCAGACTTGTTTAGATTTTGCTTTCAGCCTGGAAATACAATACATAACCACAATACAATCCCATTCAAAACAAGTTCTGATGAAGTTTGTTTCCTGGTAAGTCATTAAAGTGCCACCAAAATATTTGGCTGCCACTGTAAAGAAAGACGGTTCTCCTTTATGCTGGGCTAGCTAAAATTGAAAGACAGCTTTATGGGTTCTTTTCAAATGTTTAAATAAGGACATGTCAGAAAGTTCAGTCTGAAACAACAAGAAAACACTTTTTTTCCCTCTTCATTGTGGCGTTCTGTAATTTCCATCTGACTGTTCAAGGCTGGTCCTCTCTCAGGGATATAAATACCCAAGGGAAGTTCCAAATATCCAGACATTACGAAGATATTTTATTTGCAAGAATATTATTCAGCTGATGTTTTTATATAGTAGATGAGACTAAACCAGGTCATTAGCTGCATAAACAACCCAACTCTCTTTCAGTTTTGTCCCTACAACACTATTTCAGTTTACAAAACTATTTTGGTTTTGTCCCTACAACTACACATCTCTTACTGTACTAAGTTATACAGCTGAATTATGTCAACACACCAAACTCTGAACCTTATTGCAGCTAGGGAAGAGCAAACATTATAATAACTGAACTTGAACTTTATAATGAATAAGTTAAAGGTAACACCTGCTATTCGACATCTGGAGTTTAATCAGTGGGGATTAGGAAAAAGCTAGCCACCCTAAAACCTACTTCTTCCTTCAGCCATTCTGTCATGCTGAATGGGCTACAGTACGTACAACAAGCAGAGCTTTGCTACAGCATATTCAAATTCAATTCTTAAGCCCTTGAGGAGAGACAGAAAATATAACATTCCTATGTGCACAAATGTTCTTCTTTACAGCTTTTTGGCCAAGTATGCCCATTTAAGACCTTTCCTTCTTGCTGCCAAAACAAACACAATTCCTGTTTATTATTTGAAGAACAATCAAATTACATGTTATTCAATTTTCACTGAATTTATCTGACCTTGTGCAATGGCTTTAAAAAAAAAATCCAGATAAATTATACCAAAGGATTCAAAGTGGAGAGATGAAATGCAAGCTGGGCAGATGAAAGAAGAGTTTCAAAACCAAGGTCAACATTATTTTGAGAAGTGCAAGAGAAGTCTAAGCTGTCTTCTCTTAACTGCTGCCCACCCCTCTCTTGCCTGCTCCCCTGCCCATCACAAATCTTCCTGTTACAGCCTCAGACACAGTCCTGAATCTGGTCTTTGGACTCAGGAGTACTGCAAAACCTCTGCAAGGACCTGTTAACATCCCCACTGAGACCTACAGCTACAAGAGAGTGAATTTGTTCTCTTGGAATACCTTCAGATCCCCTCCTCTGCCCCTTTTTTTTCTTTGTCTGTTTTCAATGCAAAAGCAGTTTTCAAAAAATAAAGGGTCCAGTGAATGATTTAATAAATTCTGGATTAAGTAAAAACTAAACTGTGCCATACACTTAATTCAAACAGCTGGAATATATATATATAACTTTTCAATGGGCTTTAAGAGGAGAGGAAGGAAGGAAAAAAAAAAAAAAAGCAGAAGAGAAAGTGTTTTAAAGACACCAAAGCTCTACTGCAGTTTTGCAGAGAATCCATGGGGAAGTACATTCCCTAGAGGAAGATGACTGAATGGGGACTACACACAAAATAATTTTATGGTGTGTGGCAGGGGAGGTGGAAGAAAAGGTGTTGGGTAACAGTGACAGAAGGAAATGCTAGAAATACAGAAAGGAAAGAAAAGGGTCAGCAAAGAAGAGATCACTCCTGTTAGAAGCTGACCTTTGATGGGGCTCTGCAGAGCATATGCAGCAATTTATGCCTTGTAGATGCAGTGCTGTGTTTTGTAATTGGACGTTGTTGGAAGGAGTTTGCACAGTGAGCTCTTTGTAATGGTGTCTTTAATAGTCTCCTATTCGTCCCGGGGCTGCTTGTGGAGGCTGGAAAGAAGGCAAGGGGCAGGGTACGATGGGAGAAACATTTCAGAGGGCTGAAACACAGAAGGGAATAACAGCAAAATAGATTTCCCCATGGGCTGCAGCAGTAAAAACATACACTGGAAGTTTGAGGGCTTGGAAGGTTGAAACAGAGGGTTTAAATTCAAGGCAAGGTAACATTTTCATTTAGGAGCTCAGACTGCGTACGTTCCAGTTGTAGCTGTGAATGGGCCTGGATAACCCACTGCTCTGAACACCCCTCCATGTTCTCAGGTTGACAGGCTCAGCCTGTGCCAGGCAAGAAGCTAAACTTTCATTTGTTTTCTGATCTGCTGTCACCTCTGTCCTAAGAAAGGCTGTATGCAGGTAAATCACTCTGCCAACCTCTTCGGAGAAAATGTTTTATCTTTCCTAGCATTTCAGAGCCCAATTTCCCAAAACAAAACTGTACTTCTACACTGGTTCAATTCCTTTCATTTTTTTCAGATCTTATTTCAGTGAAATTGGAGAATAATAGAAGTGTAAGGGCACTATCAGATGTGTTCACCTTTAAGGAGAACTTGATAGAAATGGATAATCCTGCTACACACTGCTGGGATTTTTTTGAAGAAACCACACACATACATACACATACCTTACTGCATTTAGGTTTTGCAACTGTTCAGATCCCATTATTTTCATCCTTGGTAAATTCTGTAAGACATTTTGATAGTAACAGCTAAACTCTGAGTTTCTTGCTCCCTTTAAGGCATCTATGCTCTCTGATGCCTTGTTCCAAACAACCATCTCAAAATAAAGAAAAACATTCAGAACAACTGAAAGAAGAACATTTGGAAATAGATGCATAATTTCCACATCCATCCCTTGCATGACCAATAAATCACCACCAACAGCTTTGTTTAAATATTTTTTTAAAAATCGCAGGATATCAGTCAGTCCTTCATGGAGATGCGAACAGAAAGGTAATTGCAGCAGAGCATCACTGCAAGTGTCACACCTTCAAAAAAAAGTTTCACTGATTTTAAACAACTCCCATTTCCAAACACCAGTAGAGGACATGCACACAACCATATAAACTGTGATGACCTGGAAAACACTTTGCTTGCTTCCTCAATTCTTTATTCAGTCCTGTGCTTGTGCGTTTTACCTCTTAGTTTGGACAATGGCAACTGTTCCAAAGGCATATCCTTGCATCCACCCATACTGTAGCTGCTTAAAGATGTGGACTTTGGATTCAGTCACGTGCTGATACAGCCTGCTGCTGTATCATACGGGTCTGTTGTGCAGTGCCATGACCCCAGCTGTCAGTTGCCTGTTCTGTTGATCTGCCAGCAAGTACTACATGGCACACACTCAAACCTGAGAGCAGTTGTACCTAAGGATATACAAAAATCCATGCAGAAGCTAGTCTGGTACCATGGCTCGTTATAAGTATGCACCATCAGGTGTGTACTATATGATCAGGTGGATCAAGTACTGGGCCAACAGCAAAGTTGCATGGTCTGTAGTAGGGAGACAGCCTGCTAAAGCTAGAGTCAGATCCTTTCATGCCAAGTCCCAGTTTCTTACAGAAATGCCTTCTTTGACTTTCTCCCACTTGGACACCACCTGCCTTTAATTATTCTTTCCTTTCTGCAAGTAAAAAATAGCAAGCTGTATTCTTAGTGAACATCAGATCTACTGAAAACTTCAGTCTTATGATCCCCAGATTTAGTCAGCTTCACCAAATAGTACCAGCTGAGGGGAAAAAACACAAATACCCCCATGGACATAATAGTGCTTATTCCCCTTTTATATTTGTACACAGCCAGCTCAAGGGAAAGCAAACACACAAGGCAAGAGATTGGGGTCCAACACCCTTCTCTATCCGGGTTCCAAATGCCTGTGTTCAAGGCAGTCATCGTAACCACCCAGGAATGCCTCTATACTCAAATGCCTAACAGATCTTCCACTTGGAAATCTTTCATGTTCCAGCAGGAAGAAATTGTATTCTTCTGCTTAAATAACTTATAGCTTGATAATTAAAGTACCTGCTTGGATGCAGGAGAGATAGATTTGAATCTTCTCAGGAAAAAGAGAAAACTGAACCAGAATCTTTCAACTAACTGAATGCTCCAACCTATAGTCTGCCTAGAGAAAAGGTAGGTACACCACCATTATGACTCTCTGCTTTTCTTTACTTAGATCCCAAGCCCAACAAGTATATGCAGTAAAGTAAGTTTTTTGAGGGATGGTTTCCAGAGAGAAATGGGAAATATTGAAAATATAATTGGATTCAACTAGGTATCTAAATCTGGGCCAAGAATAAATAAGCAAACAATTGCTCAGACAATCCATCTATTTAATACATCTTGTTGCCAATTAAAGCGTCTTGTTTTTTTCTTCTACTTCCAAACCAGTTTCTTCCTCCACACCCTTTCTTCCAGTTCCCTCCTGATCTCTCATTCTTTCAGCTTCCTCTCCAGGGAGCTGGGCCAGGCTATTGCAGCTGCCAACAATGGGCTGTACTCCCAGCTTTGATGCAAACTGCTGTCCTGTTAACAACTCAGGGTACCCTCATGGATCTACTGGACTCATGCAATACCTTGACCTGCTGGATTCCTTGAAGCAATGCAGAATTTAAGCAGCAGAAACCTCCCATTTCACTAGACATCACAGTACTTTTTTACAGGGATTGATGTCAGCTTGAACATGTGGCAATTGGAAAGACAACATTTGTACTCTGGGAACAGCAAAAGCTGCTTCCTTTGCTTTGTAATTAGATCTTCAAGTTGGCCTAATCCATGTGCTGCATAAAAAGGCTTATTCTTCTTAGCCTTAGTCACTCCAGTTGGAAAAAGAGACTGTCAAATTGCTCTAAGAGGTATCATTAAGCCTGTTTCGTGGCATAAACCCCAAACCTTACCAACAAGTGGATCACATATAATTGAAAAGAGTCCAGCAGGGTTAAACATTGGCTGTGGATGACATGAGAATGGGCATACCTTTTGCAGTTCTGCAGTGGGAATGTTATGAAACATTCTGAGTCCAAAAGCAGGAGTCACCTGCATCTTCACTCATAGCTAGGGTCAAAGTAACTCCCAAGAAGTTAGATGGTTCTAATTCTTCCCATTATGTTTGTGTCCACCTAGAACTGTAAACTCCCTTTACTCTCAGCTTTCCCAGCAGTCCAGCAGGTTTCCAGCAGCCTGTTGAGGGGAAACAAACAAATCAAGGTGCCTGTGGATGTCTCAGTGTCTCCTACGCAAAGCGTGGATAATGGTGCTAACCTCTTTCAGGAACTACAATGAAGAGTGCCACACGAGGACATTTCTATTAGGAGATCAGTGCTTTCTAAAGTTTTGTCCTATATTTTACAAGAAAAATATGCCTGTATGCCTTAAAAAACTTTTGAAATCCAAGTTTGCTGTGAAATACAGAAAAAAACATTGCATGAGCTGATTCTCCCATTTTGTAAAAATAAATCTCAGCATGAGATCCACATGGACTACATTTTCTCCTGGGCCATTCTTCCCCCGCTGGGAACTAAAACAGATTTCTAAAATTTTCCCAGCAGGAAACATTCTGCAATGTCTCTACTCCACCACAGCACCATCGCATCAGAAACTGTACAGTCCTTATGTGCAATTTTGTTCTAACAAATTTTATTCATGGGCATCTTATTTTCATCAGCAGAAGGAAGTCCTTGAGAGCAGCTCTGCATTCAATTTCTTCATTGACAAATTCAGTTTGAGATTTCCCCCTTTCCCCCTCAATAAATTGTTTCTAATGTACTGGGCAGAGTTTGGGGTTTTTTTTAACTTCAGTTGCAGCAATGTAATTCTTCATTAGACAGCACTTTAAACTAGGTCTGTGAAGTGATCTGCAATTAACTAATCTAATATATGTACCAGTGCATACATCCATACCACTTCTCTTTGTAATTCCCTTCCCCCCTGCCACCCCCCACCCCTGCATTGTTTTGCTGACCTAGTTTAGAACATAAACTCTCAAAAAGTTATTCAGTACAAGTTCTGCTCTCAAAAAGTTATTCAGTACAAGTGAGGATAAATTTAGCAGGGTGACGGTGTGTGGAGCTGGGAACAGTTTTTATCATGAGCTTTCCTATGAGAGGAAACTTAGCAGCAAATCATTAATTTGAAATTACACTTAAGTTCTGAGTCACTTTGAGAAGTTTCGTGTGGATGTATTATGTCCTGGGTTGTGGGCACACAAAATATGTAATTACTTATTCCTCATCAAGAAGGCACAGAAATAAGAATGAGTACTTATGCTTTGACTATTTAGCAGAAACATTTTGAGAAATGCAACAATTAATCCAACCTCAGAGTACAAAATGTTCATAGTTTTCCCTAAAAATAAAGTGTCTGCTTTCCTCAGAAAAGTTGAAACTTCAATTAGAGACCTGAAAACTTTCAACCGAAATTCTTAATTTTAAGTTGTACTTCAAAATATATGGGTCTTGCTGGAGAAGTATTTTCAGTGCTTTCAACTATTTGAGAGAAAAGTTTCAGTGGAAAAAATATCTGACTAGTGCTAGTAATTACACAATTTGTCATCAGAAAAATGCCACATCTGCCATCCATAGCACCTTATAACCATGATCTTGTGACAAATGCAATAGCAATGTATACACAAAAAAACCACCACAAAGTATACCATCTTTAGATAGTTCAAGAGATCTAACAGCCGCACTTGTGGCTATGCTGATGATGCACAGGAACAAGTATGTCTGAAGACCCTTTTTTGCCTTTATCAGGAGGTTTCCTAAACAGCTG
>VYZV01037364.1:11681-24192 GCA_013401275.1 Pandion haliaetus | reverse complement strand
ATGAGTTAAGTTTGGGGTTTTGTTTTGTTTTTAAAAAAACTTCATGCAACTACTTAGCTTGCTTCAGATATATGGAAACCAGAGGCCAGTCAGCAGGAGAACATCAAGAAGTTAAGCGGTGATTTCAACCCACTTCCAGCAGCTGAGGGTTTAGTGAAGAACTTTCCCTTGCCCTGAACTTGTCCTGGGGTATGAATCCCATTAGCTCAGTATCATGAGACACGGAGTGAAACAGAGTGTAGCTTCAGAAACCAGACCAGAGCACTCTAAGAACCAGAGCAAATTAGTGCAAAGGATGGGAGGATGGTTGCCAAAGCAATCTTAGCAGTTGTTCTGTTCTGACTTTGGGTGGCAAGAGAACTGGGGTGTTGTGCCACAGCCTGCAGCTTCACATGATGTCAAGGGAAAAGATTAGCTCATCTTTCAGTAACAGACAGGAGCTTGGCCTGTGTTTTTTCACAAACATCACCTTTCCCAAAGGAGAGAGAATTTACACCCTTGTCTGTCTCATCAGTTGTCAAATGGAAACCCACCACCTTCCAGTCAGCACCTCTCCAGAATGACAAGCACCTGGAGGGAAACAGCACAATAACCCATTGAGTATGAGAAAGAGAAAGCTTTTTGCCACAGGGCAGTGTTACAGGTCTTTCTGAAGCTTAAGGAAATGTAATTAGAGGTCCTGTATAATCTATTCTCTTCATGTCTGGGCTGTAATGGAAAAATGACCTCCACAGCTCTTCTAAGAAATTTAACATACTGTTGCAGACTCTCTTTACTTTAAACATGTGGCATTCTCAGTGTAGTCCCCAATCATGAATACTGTGTGAAATACTTACAGTACTTGATAACCTTTTCAGTACTATGGCTTTACAGTTTCTGTATTTCAAATACACATAAAAGCTTACTCAATTTAATGCCTTTTGCTATCAAAAAGCTGAACAGCTTTTAGCCAAGTCAAACTGAGTAGAAGACATATGAAGAAAATTTGCCTGCACTTGTGATGGAGAATTAGACATTGCTAATCCAATCATGACTATTTTGGTAAAGGTGGTGACAAAAACCCCAAACAAATAAGCCTGGTTCAGAATCTCAGCCTGGATCTATTGGAGTAAGCATCTAAAACAAAGGTGCAAACTGATGTGAAAAATAGGCAAAAGCCAATGCCACCTCAAAAATCCCTGCCGTAATCATATTTGTAAAAATTATCATAAAAGGAAAAGTTGTCCAAAATAAGAAGATATCAATCATGGTGGGAAAGGCAGTTTTCCTATGATGAAAACACTTCAAAAAAAGAAGAGGTGACAAATTGATGAATGCAGCAAAGCCAAGGAAAACCATTTTGGAGAAATGGCTTATGGAATGCTGAAAATGCTTGATATCTGCCAGGCACAACAGGTGTGTGTCAGAAAACATGTGTGTTTGCCTAGATATGAAGGCAAAGGGAAGAGGAAAAAAAAAGAAAAAAAAAAGAAAGAAAAAAAAGACAGAAAACAAAGAGCTAGCGGCGCTCTGTTTCCTGCAGAAGTAGTAGCCAGCACTGTTGGAATGATAGGTCCCTCTCAAGATCTTTTAAACACATTGGAAGTGACTACCTGTTCCCAGGAACTCAAAGCCTAAGCAGACAAGGTAGGCAAAGAAAGGGATGGAAAGCAGAATAATTATCCAGAATTCATAGATGGGGAACAAAGGGACTAAGTTACTTGTCACACAATACCTTTTGTTTCAAATACCTAATCTCATAGTCTAAGCGATAAAGACCACCCTTTCTCTTGACAGTGTATTTTTAATTGCACACAATCCAAAGGAAAGTAAGGCTCTATTACCGAGAAGTATTAATACTTCTAATTAAGTGGAGTAGTTGGAAAGCAGTTAAGAAAACAAGTGAAGGGAAACTAGCTGAATAACATCAGAAATAAACTCTAAACTTCTTGCTAAATATGACACTTCCATCAGCCAGAGGCCCCAGGGAAGTGTAGTTCTGGAGACAGACTGGTATTTCTTGAGGAACATTAAAAGCCTAAGAAGCATTTTAAGCAGTACAGTATATAACAGAACCATGGAGCCCCACTGGAGCAGGGTACAGCAAGCGGGAGGTCTGAATTGTATCCCTTCACCTCCCACTGCCTGAAGTAATTTCAGGCTATTTACTTGGCTTAGCATCTTCAGTAGAAGTTACCGAGTTTGAAAACTCACCTTAAAATAAGCATCTAAACTGAAGACATTTAAAATCAGTAACCATTTTGCAAATGCTTTGCCCTTTGCTTCTGCATCCCAGTCCATAAATTAAGAGAATGGAAACCACCATCTTCGTAAAGTGGTCAGGCATCTCTGATGGCATAAGCAGCAGTGGGATGCTCTCTTTTAATTAAGATACTTTTAAAGCTCTAGTTTTAGTGTACTTGCAGATCAGCAGCTGTATTGGCAAGTCACAGACATGTTACAAATCAGTACTAAGGAGATTTCCCCAACCTGAATGGGAATAAGTATTTTAACAAGCATACTCTATTGATAGTCTTTGTGACTCTCCCTCTGCAACTACAAAGGACTTGGGAATTCCTCCTAGTAACAAGTATTGATGATACCTTAGCCACACTTAGGGTCTACTTCTCAATATTAAGTTAATTAAGTTCATATTTTCAGGTCATGTATTTAGTCTTCATTGCATAGTTATCAGACTTTCTGTTCTCATATTTTGGTTTGTGGGGTTTTTTTTTCCCTCCCTTCTTTCAAGATTGGTTGAAGCTTCACTTTTTCATGTTTGTCCTTTTCCTGTTATGCTTCTTGACCTCTACAGCAGCTTTTCTCCACTCCTTTCGGACTCTGTGCTTAAAGTCATTGAAGATGGCTCTGCCATTACCAGTTACATTCTGAATTTATTTATTTATTTATTTATTTATTTTACTAGTTCCCTTTATCTCTCTCCCTTCTTCATTTATGATGGTACATATTCCTGACAGTTTTAACATTTGACCATGAATAAACTCCTAGCCTCTTCCCCAGCTGAGTCCTTGAGCTCCTCAGCCACATGACTTCATTCCCTGCTTCCCTTAGTGTATCCATCTCTGTTCTTTTAAAACCAGTTCAGACTTGCTTTTGCTTCTTATATCCCAAGTCACTGAGAAAATGAAATTGGTTGGAAACTTTTCTGCAGAAAGCATAAAAGTCTTTAAGTCCTCCATTCCCAAATTCAAACAATGGAATAAGAAAAGCCCTGTTGCTTCAACACTGTATAGGCAGCAATTCACAAGATTACAACAGTGTATGAAGGTCAGTAATGCAGCCAGTCCTCCTCAGCTGGAATTCCTGACACACAGAAGCTATTGTCCATCAGAAATGAGGAGAGGAGAGTTACTGAGGACTTCTTCCTCTTTCTGAGTAAACAAGGTCAAACACGACATCCAAGAAACCCCCAAGTCAGCAAAACAAAAAGTAATTGTGTTCTTCCAGGCCAAATATGGCCATAAGGAAAGGAGAAAAAGGCCTTTTAACCATGTGAAGAGAAGGTTGTCAAAGACAACTTTTATTTTATTATGATGCTATTTCAGCACAACTATACCCTCTGCATTTCTAGAGAGGAAAAAAAAAAATTTTAAAAAGAGGCAACAATAATTGCCAAAGAACTGAAGTTGAACAAACAAAATATCAGTTAGCTTCCTGAGAAATGGATTTCAGTAAACTTTTTATTTGATCCTCTGAACTTTCAGAGTGAGAGAAAGCAGGAAAAAAGTCTCCTCAACTAAAGCATTCTTGAGGATAGACTTTTGAGTCTGGTGGTCAAAATGCACAAAGTGTGTTAAATCACTTGTCGCATCCCAAAGTTGGAGCGACTCAGGTTCGTGGATTTCCTTTGTCAGAATTAAGGTGAAACGACACCAGGGGAGTTCAAACAACAACCAACATTTATTCAACCTAGCTAACCTTGCCCAAGTACAAGTGAATTTATCAATATGAACCTTCATCATGTCTTTTAGCCACTGTTTGAAAAGAGAGGTGTAGAAAAAGAAGTGGAAAAAGGAACAGAAGGGGATCCCTCCCGTTGAGTCACGAGGTTCAGAGTAGACCCCCTTGCTTTCTGAACTCCTTCTCAAAGAGGAGCACAGGGGCAGCTAGATCCACTCCTATTCTCAGACTTTGTCAACGGTTTATGTTTCAAAGGATGGGGCTGTAGGGACTTGTGGAAAAGAGAGAGGAAAAAGAGCGAGAAAGAAAGAAAGACAGAAATAAAGACAGAAAGAAAAAAGAAAAGAGAGAAGAAAAAGGAGTCACCAGTCCTGGGTCCAGCGTTGGTCCAGCCAGCGCAGAGATCCAGTTCTGGAGGGCGCACGCCAAGCATTCATTCTTCCTTCTTTTATAGTGTGTTAGTCGGTGGTCTTGACATGTGCAGTTCACGTTCCTGGGCTTCTCTGGAATCGGTCAGTGAGCTTGGGAGGGGTTCATTGGGAAGTTGCCTCTCTTTACTTGCTGGCATGACCGCTTCAGATAGAAGCACAGTCCCATCCTCTGTGGAGCCCTCTCTTCCGGGCACATATGTTGTGCTCCTTCTCGTGGTCACTTAAGATAAGGAATTGCAGCCTTGGCTTCCGGGCGCATACGCTGTGGTCACTTAAGATAAGGAACTGCAGCCTTGGAGAAGTGCGGTCCCAATCTCCGCGGGGCCCTCTCCTCCAGCCACATTGTCCTGTTCACGCAACTCAGCATTTTTACAGAGGCATCTTTTCCACCAAAGTTCTTTAATGAATGTTTGAGACATTGACTATAATTTGTCAGGCCGTCACATCACTATACTTCATTTAACTGAAAAGACTTGGTTTCATCAGTATCTCGTAAGTTTTTTCTTTCAGAATATGTAGTTTTATATTTGAAACTGTATTATAAAATGAAGTCTCAAAACATTGTTTTGAAAGTAACAAGTGTTTTCTAAAACAGAAGTTACATGAATATCTTTGACTCCCCATCTGAACAGATAAGCAGGGAAAGAAGATTCTGTGCTCATTACAACAACTCAGCACTGAGATGAGGAGCCGGGATGATCAGAAAACACATTTTTCCATACACTAAATAAAATTCTGTAGCTGGAAAGCTAGTGGAATTGTGTGACACTGGAGTCGCTACTGAAAAAACCCCACAGCTTTCAATCACTAGTGTTTAGTTTGGATTTTTTTTTTAATGCTGTTATAAAAACTTGATCTTTGGAAGATGTGGATGAATTTTTATTTTTCTTAGAAAAAGTAAATGTAATCAGTGAGGCATAAAAAGAATTGCAGTACAGCATTAGCAAAAATTTAAATAGCATCTTTCTAGCACAATGCCATTTCAGAAATTAGTACTGCATTCCTCCCAGGAGGGCTGACATTTAAATATTTATAGGATCAAATGCTAATGACAGAAGATTTGCTCCACTTTCTCTCCCTGCCAACAGAGGATGCAGCTCTAGAATGTCTCTTCCAGTATTTTAATTATGCTTCCTTTTAAGTAACACACTAATCAGGATTTCTCCCATTTTGTCTTTTGTTGTGTTTGAGGTCAGCAGACTCATCAGCTTTCTACAACAGTTTCTAGTAGTTTATTGTATCAACCCTCCAGCTGTTCTTCTTAGATCATGTTCTTACTGAAATCACAAGACAGATTCACATCATCTCAGCTAATCTTGCAACATCATGTCAGTTAAGCTGATTTTGCACTGGTTTAACACAACTAGATCTGAACACACAGGGAGAATAGAGATTGTTCAAATATCAAATGTGAGCCCAAAGTGGTTGTATATGCACCAACTACAAAATAAATCCTTTAATTCTAAAGCACTGGAATACTAATTTAAAAACAAAATGCAAGCTTTAGGAACTCATCTTCCAAACTTCCTTGGTACACCTGAGGAAAAAAAAAAACCTTATACTACAATTGAGACAAATTAAGACCAAAGTATTACACGTATTCAACTGACAAGACACAGAACATGTTGAGCTAGCAATTCTTCTCTGCTGGAGGAGCTTTGGATTATCACCATAGGAAAGGAAAGTTCACCGCATAGGGGAGTTGCTGTTGTTTAAAGTAATTATGTCCAACAAACTGGCATGATTTGACGTCTTAGAGCATGTTGGATAAACAGCACCTTACAAAATGAAGCTTTGCCTACATATAAGTTACAGTTACACAAAACCCCTGTGTATCAATGTGTTAACCCTTTCTTTCCCCGCAGGAGAGGCATAGAAACAGTCAGCTTCCTGCTGATACTAATAAAACATTAATTTTCATAATGTGAGTTTTTCTTCAAAACATTGATTTCACACAGTAATTTTTACTTTTCTCTCATTGTCTCTGTAGGAATTAGGAATCTGCTACTACTAAAGTCCTCTGATATAACTATGTTAAGTATGGTAAAAAGGACATCAAGTATCTGCAAGAACCACTGCATGGATTACAGCAAACAGGTAAAAAAACAGCTTGAGAGTTTCCCCTCTCTGATCACATCTGAACCTTTGTCTCTTTCTTCACTGAGGCCTTCATCAGCACGATGCCACTAAACTTTCCTCCAAAGCCACAACAACCAAAGCTGAAAGAGTTCTTAAGCACCCTTTTACCATTCAAAGCAGCAAGTTACGCCCCTAAACGTCTTCAGGGCCCAGACCTGCATTCAGAAAGGGATTCAGCAACACCTTATTCAACTGAGACCACTATTCCCTCTGGGTTAACTGGAGTTTTTATGGGTCAAGTAACAGCTATATATAGAAAACCTTGCTAATTTATTGTTCTTGAATAGTGCAAACTTACAAGGCTCTAAGTATGTTTCTCATTAGAAGTGAGATTTGAAATTCAGGGGGTGGTGGATGATGTTGTTTTGTTTCCTGTTTTATTTTTATAGCCATTTCCAATTAGCTGTTTGTTAAATTGATTTTAGTGTTTGATGTATTCTGTATTTCAGCAGGACAGTATGTGTTGTACCTTAAATGTCATTTCATGTAACACCTTCTGAAAGAAATTCACATTTCCCCTATCCACTGTTAATTCTAAACACAAACAGAATATATTAATCAATGATAGAGGCAAAAGAACTCAACAGAAACTAATTGGCTGCATTATGGAATAAGTGATTGTTCCATAATACCCTGCACATAGAAGATGAGCTTTTCTTTCTCCTGGCAGACCTCGTAAGTGGAGTTTTATCATGACAGATGGAACGTCAGAGGGTTTCAAATGATTAAAGGCAAGAACAAATCACAACGCTTTCTCCCTCCCCCAAAAAGATTAATGTAAAGCACCTTGGGATTTGTCTACATTAAAAGCTTCATATAAAATAATTGTTGTAAAAATACTTGCCAGCATTTGTCAAATGCTGTCCTTTGAATAGTTGACATTTCTATTAAAACCTCTCTCAATTAGTATTCCATTCAGCATTAGCAAATGGTAAGTGTCAAGCAGTCACAATATAGTCCCAGCTGATGCAACTAAAAAAGAATCTAATGCAAATTCCAGCAGGCTTCAGATGTAGTTTTAAACCACTTTCCTCAGAGCTTAGCTTTTTATTTGCTGACAGATGCTTTTGTAGACCTGCTAACTTTTGAGGCCAGCAAACAGTAATCACCAAGGCAGAGGTTGCATCAGCAGAATAAGCACAGCAACAATGAAAAGGACTCCGTGTTTTCAATGAAACTTGAGCACATTTGCCAATATCAACAGGTACCACACCATTGTTTCTTGGAGATTCATCTGCTTGTGTAAGCTGTCCCAGTTCCCTCTGGCAAAAAGGAAAAGCTGCTTTCAAATTTCACCTACATCAGCACCAATGTGGAGTAACACCACAAAAACAGAATTAGTTCCAGTTTCTATCAAGATTACTGAGGTTGAAGCCCTTGAAATTTCAATTTTCCAGTCAGTGGAATGAAGACAGTAAATAATACTTGCCTACCTTAAGAGGGAATTGGGCTAACACATTAACATTTGCTAAGTCTTCAAAAAGTTCTAGCTTAAATAATTCACATATTCTAAATTTGCCTCAAGTTCATGCTGTGCCTAATACCAGTGATTTCAATCAACTTACACCAAAAGATATTTGGTCAGCCTTTTTTTGCCTCAAGCATGCTGTATGTTCTGTTGCTGTGACCAAATGCAACACAGATGGCTTCCTTAGCATGCAGCCAGCCAGACACAGGTCATCTTACCTGGCAGCAAATCCCCATGCCAGTGCACCACTCAGTGGCCTGAATGTATCTTCATGTACAAAAAACAAGAAACCAAATGGAACCCAAGCTAAATTTCATTTCCCTTCCCACTTGCCAGCCTCCAGGAGCAAAGAATTTTTGCTTCAAGCTTTTTAATTAAAGCTTCCCTTCTACAGCTGCACTGTGTTAGCACTGGACCCATTATTTGGCTTGCAACACATCTGTAGAGCCAAGAACTGCAGACATGAAACACAGGAATGTGTCAAACTAGAAAAGGTGAGAGAGATGGTTGCTGGTGAGACTTGGGTCAAAGCAGACAAAAAAGTTAGGCTGTATTCTCCGTTGTCAATGCATATAAGCACTATCAACATAAGTGCAGAAAGAAATGGGAATCCAGAAATTTGCATTCAGAAGTTTGAGGAAAAAAATCCATATATGACTTCTGTTAAGTCACAAAACCATATTAAAAATGTAATTTTCTTTGTAAAAACTGTAGTCTTGAATATTACTATTGGCTGTTGCTGAAATCCCCCATCAATGCCTCAGTTTACCACTTCAAAATTCTACATATACTTTAGCTTTACTTGCACTTCTGTGCATTACCAAAACACTTCAGTCTTGGTATTGAGTTGCTAACTGCCTATGCTCTGGCTGTGCTTGAATGAGAAGCCAGTTCTGCATAACCCTCCTGTTTGACCACTTATGGTATGTTCAGGACTCATAATGCAAAAAAGTCTCTGACAGAATACACTAACAACCATAAGTATCTTTTAAAAGATAAGCAGAGAAAGAGGTAATGTTCTCTCTTCTCATGTACAGCTTCCTAACCTTTAGGAGGCTAAACCGAGGGTAATGCTCAGGAAACATCTCTCAGAGACACAACACAATTATAGGCTATTCCTATACTGTTTTAGAGGTGTGTTTCATTAGCTTATCTATAAAATTATTAAGAGTCAAGAAGTTTGCAGATGCTACAGTAACAGGGAACAATCAATAGAAATATAGTATCTATCTTCATTAGGTTGCCAGTTGAAACTAATAGCTGTATTTAGTTTCTTTCCCCATCAAATGGGAAAACAAGCCTATTACAATGTTTTATTGTAATTTTATGAAAAAAAGTGACATGTGTTGGGGATTAACATTAATGAAAGAGAACCAAAACCTCATAATTTTGGAACAGAGTGTCCTGGGAATGCAAGAGAATATTTAGACCTAAAATCAAGATTAATTTTCACAGCAAGTATTTCCATTTTCTGCCAAGGACAACAAAAAGAAAATAGCAGATTTAATGAAAAATAAGCTGAAGCCCACAATCTCAGTACAAAATAGGGTGATGGATGGTACCCAAAAGTGAATTACAACCTTTTGGATAAGTTGTTATGCAAAAGACACCACACATGAAGCAACCACATGAAAGCTGGGACTGCAGTGATGCAGGAAGTGGATGCATTGAAAGGGTGAGACATGGAGGAAGGCTGGAACTTTTCACTGAGACAAAAATACTGAAACGCCAAGCTGCCTCTGCAGTTGGGTCTGGTGAACTCCGAAATGTAACAATATATGGTCCTATTTGTAGTACCAGGCCCTTAATAAATTGGGAAGCTCACACACACACACAAAAAGGTAATGCATAATTAACAACAGAATTATGACAAACTCCAGCTGATTGTCGAGACGTCCCTTGCTTAATGGAAGGCACTGCTTCCTCAACCCTCAGATGTGTCTGCATTTCAACCCAGGTGGTCAAACTTTACCCAAGGCCAGTGAGCAGTAGAACTTTACCACAAAACGCTGCAAGGATTTATCTTAAAAGCAAGCTGAAATCCCTCCACCCCAACCAAAACAGTTTTACACATCCCAGTCCTTTTTTCCTACAAAAGTCCTTTATTTTTCCCGTTCAAAGCAAGAGCTTCAAAGAAAGAGCTGGACTCATGGATACAAAGAATATTCAGAGCTATAATGAGGGGGTTTGCCTGAGGGCCAGCATTTTTTAAATGAGGAGTTTAATTTTCTCATGGGCCAATTCAGAAATAGCCAGTGAATGCTGAGTTAGAAACAACCTCAAGTTACTCCACAGCTGTCTACACACAGTTCTTTGAAACAGCTAGTGCAGCCTAGTTTAATTCAATTGAAGACAAGCTCTGCATGCCAGTCCATGCATATATTAACCTACTATGCCTTATAAACTGTCGCCACTGGTTAACTTTTTTAAAATAAAGTTTTATGCCCTGGAGAACATCCATCCTTCCTCCTATCTCCCTTTCCCATAACTTGCACAAGACTCCAGGAGAAATCATCAACCCACAATCCTTCCATGTCCGCTTCCAGTGCAAAATTCATGACAAGGACAATGCTTGAAGAGAAGAAACAAGAACCGGATTTCGCCAGCCATGCGAGAGCTTCACGTTGCGGCTGGGGCTGCAGCATGCCTAAGTCTCGCCGAGAGCACAGGGAGCTGAGCTCGTTGGCGGAATCGGTGGAGCGAAGGCTGCAGAGGCTCCGGGGAGAGCGAGCCCCGCGGGGGCGGGCCGGCGCGCGCCGGCGGACCCAGGCGCTGTCCGCAACCGCGGTGCTGAAACCCGGCGCGGGACGGGGCGGAGGGAGCGGGAACCGTGAGACGGGAACCAGTCGGGGAGCGGTGACTTCCCCTGGTGGACCTGCAACGCACGGGGACCTCCAGAGTTACCAGAAGCTGGTGTCAAGTTTACTCGCCACGGTTTAAAAATAGCTGCAGTGCAAGCGTGTACTTTTCCGCAAAGGAAGCTGCTGAGAGGAGACAAGGTCCTTTTTTTTTTCTGTCGTATCTAGGAAAGGATTCCTGTGAAACATCCCCAGAAGTAAAAAACTGCACGTTAGAAGCTTCCTCTGTATCCTAAACTGGTGTGTCTGAAACTCCCATTTTGCCCCAGTCCTGCAGGTTTTTTGAGAGCAGAGAACCAGTCACAACATCAGAATGTACTTTCAGTATGAAAGGTATCTACGTCAGCCTTAACAGCTGACACTTGAGATGAGGCTTTAAGGGCCATATGAGCATCAGTAAAGGAATGAAACAGTCTATTTATCTTGAGACATCTTTGACATGAGAAAAGCAGAAACTACAATGAGTCAGTCCATCTTTTCAACTACGGTTCACACTGTAACTCTAGTAGTAAAAGTCATGGATATGCTACCCAATTTACTAAAGGTCTTAATGAATCTTATCACAAGCATCTAGACTTAACAGAAAAAAAAAAGGGGGTGGTGGTGTATTATTTGGCCTAAACCCCTAAGTTGTTTTCATTCCAGCTTGGGACAAACATTTAAAGTTTTGCTCTGCTGGACTAAACATGAGTAAAACTCAAAATAAAGGATGGAAAAAACAGATCAACCAGACATACTGTGCAGTTTAAAAATGTACTTATATTCACTACAGTGAAAGCACCAAGAGGCTGACCAAGCACAAACACTTGACACTGCAGCAACTATAGTTTAAGAAAAAGATTCATTGAAACTGTTCATGGAAAATTCACATCTGCTAACAGTGATAAAAATAGAAAGGCAAGAAACAGCTTGTTCTTAATTCTTTTACCGTTTGCCAGCCAAACCCTCCGTAGTTCAAATAACTTCTCTGAACTCTGCCTTTAAGCTGGATTGTATATATTCTTATATCACAAGTACTAAGAGCCTGTTTTCAATGTGATTTAACTTAACCAGCTGAGTATATATACCGGCCTATACACACTGCTGATAGGTTTCTCTTGCTTGTGGGCTCTTCTGCTGAGAAGAGCTTTAACCATGATATCATCACAGAGTTCCGTCAACATAACGGAACAGGATCCCCTTTTCTTTTGCCTGTTCTCATGGTTCTTTGGCACCACTTCCAGGAGTTTTAATTGCAACAAGTAGATCTTGAAAGACAGCAACTCCTTGAGAGGCTTAAGCTGCTGAAATTAGAATCTCTGAAGAAACAGGATAGGTATTCTAATTATTTTTTCCTCTCCAAAGAGAAAAGAGCTTGATCTCCTGCTGTGGTAACCACTTGCTAAGAACTGATGAAGACATCTGTTATCTGACAGACTACGTTTGCACCTCTTATTAAATGCTTTCTCCAGCAGTTTTACCTTCTCGTTACTGTGCTACCTGGACACCTGTCTCCACAGAATTAATCCATGCAATGCCATGAAAAAAGGGCAATAACAAAATTTCCTAGCATCATACAGAGCTTTCCAGAAGCATTTCAAGGAAACAAAAACTCCTTATGAAATGCCATTGAAACAGACTATTCGGCCTCTCCAAGAATACACCATTTTGTAAAGCAAAGTCTTCTTGGGTGTAAAACAGTATTTCTAATCATATATATATATATATATATATAT
>VYZV01037338.1:1880-17120 GCA_013401275.1 Pandion haliaetus | reverse complement strand
TGAAAATTTAAAATACAAGGGAAAAAAAACAGGTGAGGCAAGCTGGCTCTTTAAGCCCTTCCATACCAGAACAAAATTAAATTACTAATTCTGTTCGAGGAAGAAAGCTGGTATTAAGTTTGCTGGATTATTCAGCATCTGTTTAGTATATATCAACATCTGTTTAGTATATATCTCATCACTTAGCTGGATGTTATGCAGATTTGTTAGTCTAGGAGAAGAATGTGATTGAAGTTTAAAAGTTAAAATACTGCAATGAGTTCAAGCAGACTTGTTCTCATTGTACTTACATTTTATCTTGCCAGCTTAGAGGTTGAGCTGGAGATATGATTGAGTTTTGATTTTCATGCAACCTAATAGTCTCTTCGGCCTTTCAACTGTCTCTAGTGTGAATGCGTGTATTTTTAAGAGTATTTGTATCCGCTTTGGTTCTGATCAACAATTTCTCAGTAAATGGAAAACTTGCAGAATGGATGAGAATTCTACTGCTTTATTAATTTCTAGTGTATACTGAGAGAACAAATTGTACTCTGTATTCCCTGTTTTGCATACATGCTTGGAATGATTTCCTTTCTTTCAAAAACTAAGGTGCCTGTTTAAAACAAGAGGTGTTTAGCTCTTTGACAAAGTATGCTCTAGAAACCCTGGGCATAGTATAATGATGAAATAGTGACTGCTTTGCATAATTTATCTGGACTTGCGTTATTTCTGCTCTGTCTCATAGATTGGAGGATTTCCTTAATTTCATATCAGAAGAAAGGGGATAACCACATTTGAAGTAAAGAATCTTTGCAACTAATAAATGAATCGGCTATGGAGAACTGAAAGAGTCTGTGTTGCTGCTGCTTCTGTTTTTGATATTTATTATGGAATTATAGGACCAATTTATGTGTGAGAGGGAAAACGAACGAGCTTCTGTTACTTCATAGTTGGTGTGAATCCAGGAAGTCTTGATACAGAGATCCTGGAAATTTACATTAACATAATTTCCCATTGACTCCTCCATATTTTGGCTGCTGATCTTTCTATCTTTGACACAGCAGATTTTTTTAACATGCAGGGCAGTGTTTAAAAAGGAGAAAAAGCTCCTTTAGCACTTGAAAAATATGATAATTTGATTATGATGCGTATTTAGATAAACTTCCCTTTATACTAGTCCTGATACTTAACCCTACAAAAATAACTGCTTTATCATTCTCTGTTATGTTCTCATTGATGAAGAATCCCTGAGATAACTGTGAGTTAAGCAGTTACACACAATTTCCATATTCCATGGGGAAAACTAAGATAGGCCTTTTAACTTCTTTGTGTTTCTTTGTGGTGTTTATAAATGACTTTTTTGGTGATCAATCAGATCTATGTGGTTAAATATGTTGAATGCGCTAGCTAGAAGCAGGTTGTTAACCTGTTTGAATGTGGTATTAGTTATAGTGACAATGTTGGTTATGGTGTTTGGTTGTGGCTTTTGTTTCGTTTTGTTTTGTTTTTTTTCCTGTTACATACAACAATTATTCCTTAATGGTACCAATTCCAGCTTTGGTCGGCCAGGAGTTGAATGCTACTGCCAACATGACAGTGGAGCTGCAGTAATCCAGCTTCAGTTCCTGATTAATGAGGTTAGTAAAATGATGTACATATTCCATAATTCAGAGAAGATAGTGTATTTTCTTCAATTTCTCATTAAGCAAACATCAAAATCAGCTAACACAAGTGACTCTTGGCATGAATGGTGCACAGTAATAATAATTATAAATAAATTAACTTTTTTAATTTTAGAAAACACTTGACTAACTGCTGAACATATCTTTTGTCTCTAGAGTACTCCTTTGCTATAAGCAAGAACTTTTTTCCTCAGAGTATTTATTCATGTCATTGAATATTGCAAGTTCTCTTGAAGTAGTAAAGTACGTTTCCAATAGTACTAACAGTTTCAGTAGGTAGTTAATTTTATTTTGATAGAGTTACTGGTTTAGACATGAGCTGAGCAATGATCCCTAATCTGATCCCTCAGTAATTTCAGGTGTGCTTTTTCTAGGGGTGTAGCAGCTAAGATCTGACAGCAGTGCTGTTCTTGAGCTAGCTGGGGCCAGATTTGTAGAGGGACTTCTAGCTCAGAGCAACGGTGAAGTCAAACCTCACTAGTTTTGTCAGCACATAGATGTTAGCAGTTGAGTTCATTGCTTAATTTCTCTACAGAGGTGGGCATGAGGGAGCTAATGTGCATACACTGGAAAAAGCTGCTTCTTCCCCATCACCCCTCAGTATAGCACTGAACCAAATGTGAGCTGAACATGTGATCACAACAGTTATCTCGTTACTACTACTTAGAACTTATCTGTGCTATGGTGTTGATGTGGAAGCTTATAGATATATTTTTTTCATTCTGGTAGCAAATATGTAATATATTGCCATTATGATGATGAGATGATGTTACTAGGGTAATGAAAATAAGTTGACTAGAACTTTTTCTTTCTCATAGGGAGCTCTTGTGAGTGCCTTGGCTGATGATACCTTACACCTCTGGAACTTGCGTCAGAAGAGACCTGCTATACTTCATTCACTCAAATTTAACCGAGAACGGTAGGGATTGGATTATTATTGCTTTGCCCCTTGCCATCACACTATGTCATATTGTAAGATCAGACTTATTAATGAAGTCCAATTCATAACTTGTTAAATAATTGAAGCTGGATTTACATTGGGTTTGAGTTACAGGTTGTTAGGGCCCAAAGTCCTTGTGAGTAGACACACTAGTGACCTAAACTAAAATGACTTTTCTATCACTTTGCATATTGCATTGCTGAACATCAATTTTCCCATCTTTAAAATGTGGAGGGATAGAAGACCTTCAGTGTAGGTCTCCAAAGGAATTTTGGAACAGAAGAAAGTGTATGTGTATGCACCAACAAGACAACAGGAAAACTAGTTCAATTTTTTAATAGGAAGTTTTTCTTCCCTTGAAGACAAGTCAGAATTCTGCTGTGTTAGAGTTCCTGTGTGTATCAGAAGCAGAACACAATATGCATTTTGTCTAACAATTGAGTCAAGTAAGAGCGTTGTAAGCAAGCTAGGGAGACATTTAGATTAAATTTCTGAAAATCAGTTGATTAAATTTCTGCAAAAAAAGTTGTGTTTTGGGGTTTGTTTGGGGTTTTTTTTGTTTTGTTTTCAAAATAACAAGTAGTCCTTCCCCTTTGGGAAGTCGCCTTTTTTCCAGTATGGGTGAAGTCTCAGCTGGAATGCTATGCCTACTTTAGAGCAGTGTGCTTCAGAAATGGACTGATTGGGGAGCTCAAAAAATACTACAAGAACACAGAATAATCTGTGACTCCTACCTCTGAATAGGGCAGGAAGTAATAAGCTTTAAGTAATGGGTAGCAATAGAAAGAGGTAAGTTAAATATTTATGTAAAACCTTCTAATGTAATGTCATACAAAGTGCTAAACAGACTGTTGGGTGTGTTGTGGAGTAACCTTGTGGTTTTAAAGAGCAGGTTATAAACAAATTTGTCAGGAATAACATGAATGCACATTACTGTTTTTTTGGGGGTAGAAGACTAAGTGATTCTAAGTCCCTTTTGAGGTTGTTTCGATGATTGTTGTGCATAAACTTTTTACCAGGGCCTGTAGGGATAGGACAAGGGGTAATGTTTTTAAACTGAAACGAGGGTAGGTCTAGATTAGATATAAGGAAGAAATTCTTCATTGTGACGGTAGTGAGGCACTGCAACAGGTTGCCCAGAGAGGCTGTGGATGCCCCGTCCCTGGAAGTGTTCAAGGCCAGGTTGGATGGGGCTTTGAGCAACCTGGTCTAGTGGAAGGTGTCCCTGCCCACAGCAGGTGGGTTGGACTAAATGGTCTTTAAAGGCCCCTTCAGACCCAAACCATTCTGTGATTCTAAACTGTTATGCACAAAACAGAAAGCTCTGACAGAGCAAAATTCTCTGCCCCGAGGGAGTGATGGTGTTCCTTTATGCAGCATAAAAGTCAAATGGAGAGAAATGCAATTCACAACCTCTAGTTCATCAAGAATTGTCCAACTATAGAATGTAGGGGTGCATCCAAACTGAATTTTCTCTCTCTCTTCCCCCTTCTTTCTTAAATGACTTTTCTTTTACCTACTTAAGTGTCAATATAAAATTCAGATTTGCAGCCTGAAACCATAGCTAATGCTTTAAAATAGGTATCTGAGGTAGTGATTCTGATTGTGTGCAAATCTGTTGGAAGCTGGCTTAAAGTCTTAGATGTATGGATGTCTCTGGTTAAACAGAGTGGAAGTTTTAAACCATGCTTTTCTTTTAAATGTGGTGTTTTCACTAGCAAAACCTGTCGCAGGGAGTTGAACTGTGTGTACTCTTACCAGAAAGGGGCGTGGAGGTGGAAAGGAGTCTAGGTCACTCCTATCACTTCAGTGGTTGTATTTGTTATTAATTTTGGACACAGTACTGATTTTTCCAGGAAAACCTGTGCTGTGCCGAAATAGATAATGAGAGAACCATAGTTACCAAGAGTGGTGATGGTACAGTTTGAGACAAGGGCTTGTTCTTCTAGTAATTTTAATCTTAAAGTATCTATTATAATAGCATACAGAAGTAGCCAGAACACTTAAAATTCCAGAACCATATATTGTCATAGCCACTTATTAAGTCATGCTGGATGACTGATAACTGTTTTCAAATATTCTGTTTTCTTTTGACTAGTTTATAAAATAAAGTGTAATCTCATTACTTAATTTGATTCTCATTAATTATGTTGATTCTGAACTCTAGAGAATTGCACAAATTCACTGTTGAATAATTCTGAATGGTTGTCTATAACATGAAGAGTTCTTAGTAATGAATTCTACCTAGTAGGTTTGATATGTTATATGAATTTGAAGTAAATGGGCTTTGCTTAGGTCAGTTGTATGATATATATTAACTACTAAGTTTATTGAGAAGTGTTCATGAATAAAACTTGGTCTTCTCAATTTATAAGGGCCAAGTCGTTAGACACCTGATTAATAAAACCTTTTAAATAATTTATGTTGTGTGATTAAGAGTTGCGCATAAGGATAACTAACTTCTCAAACAGGAATTATTTAAAATATTAAATACTACAACAGAGCCTTGTAGAAATATCTTCTCTAATGATAGTTTAATTTGCCAGCTTGCATAAGGAACTTCGATATCTTGGAAACTGGCTTGGGTAAAAGAATAAAAAAAGTCCTTGGATGGGAAACAAAGCCAAATCTTACTATGTGACTGAAGCAACTATTCCTCTTGAACTATGTTTTTTTTTAAAAAATAATAATTGAAAAAATATAAGTAAGGCTAGAACTTGTTAATGAATTCTGTATTCTCCTGGCCACAGCCTTTTACCAGCTCTGGCTAATTCCCTGCTTTTAGCCATATGGAAGAATTACTGCCCAATGGTTAACAACACAATTTTTAGATTTCATATTTGTTTCTCCTATTGGTAATCTAGTTTGGCTAGCTTGCTTTCAGACCTGTTTTGAACATCTTTCAAATAAGGAATAAAAACCAGACATAGCTTGTTTATAAATGCTTGTCATGTTAAATATTTTGTATACTAACCTGAAAATTGAATTAGCGTATTAAATTAATTGTAAATTAATTCAGAATGCAGTCTTCAGCATACGACTGGAAAGTGTTGTGAATTCTTGCTTTTCTACTAATGAAATTTAAGAACAGAGAGTGGTGAGAGAGTTGCTTTTTGTTTTAAAGTAATTCTATGCCCATTACAGACTTCCTTCTGAGCTGTGGAAAGTGTCTTCATTGGGTAACATGCAGCTTTTTAAATTTGGGTAAAACTTTTCTTTAGAAGTAGTGGCCAAGAGTCTTTAAAGATGCTGCTTTCTGTTGAATCTTTAAATGAGCATCTGTAGATAAGAAACTGGCCATGTAATAGATTCATAGCTCTTGACTGCCTTTTGTGTCAGTGATGGTTAGTAATTTGAAGCAAGTCTTCTGAACTGGTGATTGATGAAGCTTTTGATGTATAACAAATCTGTTATTTGAAATTACTGACAGATGTCAGAAGCACAGTGTAAAACTAGCTTCTTTTGCAAGTTTTCTAGCCTTTTGTTCCTGTTGCATTTGTGTGGGTTTTGTAGCTGCTTCATGTTCTAGTTACCAAATAAGAGTTAGAAGCTATTAAACCAATGTCATACTAAGCTTAGCCACTGTTCCTTGACTGTGGGAAGCAGTGTGTAGGGGCCAGGAAAAAAAAATGTGTGATGTTTACATGGGAGGGGTTGCTTGTCATGCAAGTTAAGTGTAGTACCTCTTTGTAGAACGCACAATTCAGTGTGTGAACTCACTAAATATCCTAGGTTTTGTATGTCTCTAAGATTTCTTCAGTGAATCACAATATAGTTTCTCTGTCACCTTACATACCTGTATAAATATCCCACACATAATAACATTGTTGTGTGCTCACATGTAGTGCAAGTCTCATGTCAAATGTGTTTTGACTTAGTAGCAAATGTTGATGTTAGGCTGGATTAACTCTGAAATAAGCATAGTTAACACTTCTTTATTAGGGTAAATATTGAAAGCATGTTGTGAGATGGTTATCCAATCTGGCTTTAGTTTCCTTGCCATGTCAGAACTATTAAACTTTGTGCTGATCTAAGGTCAGGTGTGAAAGGTCAAACACACATCACTAATGAGCCAGGGACTGTCACCGAACCAATTCAAGAGAGGGTGAAGTGACAGACTAACTTGATTTTAAAAAAAAAAAGAAAATGTGGTGAGATGACAAATTTGTCTCCTTTGCTGCAAACCAAACCCCAAACCAATCAGCTTTACGTACAAGTATGAAAATATTTAGTTAGCTAAGACTTCCTTCCTTCCTGAGCCAAGATTCCCTGTTCTAATGCCAAAAGAACTAGTTTACATGCTTTGTGACTTAGCATAAAGACAAGAACCAGAATCATAGCATAAAAATAGAAGTGAGTGTTTAGTGTGTGTGTGCTTTGCATATCGATCACTGAATGCATTGATAGCAGTTTAATATTTAATACGTCCAATTTGGTGCTGTGGTATTTAGTTTTCCTCCGTGTGAAACTGCACAATTCAAAGTTACAAAACTATGCTTTATTGCTGGTTTTGTACCCTGCTGTAAACAGCAATTGTAGCATTGTGTTTAAAACAAACTGTCTACAGTGAGTGAAAAATCCCACTTGTATTTACTACTTTATTAATAAACAAGACTTTTAACTTTTATTATGACGCATACCTTATCTTGTTAGATACTGTGACTTTGTACCCAGCCTCTGCATTAGCAGACATTGGTTGTGAGACAATTTTTCCTTCTACCTCACTGAATTTATAAACTGACCAATTCTGCCACTTTGTGGATAGCAGAAGGACATACAGGTTTTCTTGGCTGTGAGAGCAGGTGATGATAGACATTGTTCATAGTTTTTTCCTCCCCTCTCTGTGTATCAGTATTGCTGTTTCACTTCCAGTCTTTGTTTGAGGGCTGCCTTTATCCCCTTTACCCTGTGCATTTTGGGGTAGGATTATAGTATAATTTACAGAAGGATTACAGATACATATCCAAACAATACTTCTGAGAAGTTAAATATTTGGACTCTTTGCAGAGTCGGTGATATACCAAGTACAAGTTTAATATACGACACAGCTAAGTTTTTTTCATACATAACTAAGTTTGGTTTGTTTTTTTTTTTACACTTTTCAAACTGGCTTTGTTCTTGAGAGTAAAAGGAAATGATGACTGGATCTGCTTGCCTTTATGGTGTCATATAAAGCCTTCTTTTACCTGGTGGGCTTAAAAATGTTCCTTGGTGGTGATCTACTAGATGATGTAATTAGAAAGAGTTTTACCTTGTTTCAAGAGGTTTGCAGGAAAAAATGAACTTCTTGACTGTCTGGATTTGCTGCAGGTCTGAACATCTCTTTCATGCAAGATCAGTTTCCTTTGAAAAACATTTTCTTGCGGCCATGCATGCACATGAAGTCCCATGTGTCAGTGCAGTTGATGGAACTGCAGTTGCATCAGTTGCCTTCTGCTGCCTTTGGCACTGAGGCAGAACTGAAGCGCTCAGTCCTATTACTCTGAGATTTCTGGTTTCTAAGAAACAGTTCTTAAAAAACTGTCTCCATAGTCCTGTTAGCTGTTTTCCGTGCACACTGATGACTTCGAGTGGTATGAGGTACATAATGGCCAACTGCCATGCTCCTGGGCAGAATTTGACCACTAGTCTTTAAGCCCTGCCTGTCTGTCAGACTTTTCTCCATCAGTGATGGGCATAATTCCTCTGTCTCCTGTGGGAAAGCTGCATCTGTCACATGGCTGGTTTTTTTTTAAGTTGTGGTATGTGACTTCCCAGATGAAATGTTCAGCCTGAACTGCATGTGTTGGAGCAAGCTACCCAAGTTTCTTCTGATGCCAAAAGTCTGGTTACTTTTTCAGTCATGTCAGATATACCAACAGGAGCTCATAAATACGTAGTGCAGAAGATTTTCAGTGGTAAGAGATCCTCAAATCTTTAGGGTATGTGGTGTGAATTTCTTCAATATTGAAAAATTTTCTTAGTTTTCAAATCAACTCAAAAGGCACATGTGCATTGGTCCTTTGTCATCACTACAAGCAGTGAAGCAGCCCTTTTCTGTTTGTGTATAAATAAAAACGTGGAGGCCCCTTCTGAGTAAAGTGCAACTGAAGTTTGACAAGCCATCTTAAAACAGGGAGGTGAAGTGTGACTCCATAAAGGAAAGAACATGTAAGCTGTGAAATATATTAGGAACATGTAAAAATACAAATACCTGCTGCAGCAACCTAAAAAAACCTCTAAAATGGAGCCTTTTCCTGGAAAATGATCTAAATGGCCCTAGTATTTATCCCATCAGTGGTGACAATTTTATTTCTCTTGTTGGCTCTTGCTTCCCCATTACTCCATCTTGACACCACTAGTGCACACCATAACTCAGATACTGACCATATGTACTTCTCAGCTGTCTTTAGAGGCAGCCCTTCAAGTGATCGTATTTGGAGAAGCATTATTTGGAGTGCTGTTATGGTATCTAAATGGAATTGAAGTACCTGATCCAATTTCTATGATATATTGCATTTATCCACATGGTCTTTTGGGGGGACAATTTTGGGATGCATTGAAGAGGAATTCTTCTTCTGCATGTGCCTTCTGCGCCTTCAGGCCTTTTTCGTACAGGTAGGTATTTTAAGCTTATTGCAGTTACCAGATCTGGAAGTAGACCCCTTGCAGCAGTCTGGTAAAATCACAGCCACCGATTGCTTCCATCAGTATGTCATTCTGACAGTGGCTCTTGACTTTTTATGCCCATTGAAGACTTGACAAGAGACCGTGGACATGGAGTCTAGGCTAAAATAAAAATTAAACTTTTCAGCCACTATGTAAAAATCAGAAGCTATCTCATGCATGAAAGGTTGAAGGTAGAGGTATGCAGAATATAACTTTGAGAGCTTAATACTTTTAAGAAAACTTTTATTTTGTCTATACAATAATGATCTGAGCAGCTAGTGTAATTACTGTAACTGCAAACCTATAATGATAGCCTGAGGTTCTAGAAATAGTTTCAGTGACTTAAAAATAAGATCAGTTTGTCATTCATCGAAGTATTTGTCACTATGCTTTGTTAAAACAATGGAAAATTCTGAAGAACATAGAATACTTGATAATGCAGTAGACTAAGAAAAGGTAAAGATTAATTTAGAAAGACTTCTGTTGTCATAGTAATACACTCAGGATAACAGCCTGTAATTTTTACTTAAATATTTCCCTTAAAAGCCTAATTCTTTTACTTACATTAATAAATTACATTCTTTGATATTACTGTAATGAAATTCCTTTAAGGAATACTATCACTTGCTATAATAACTATTTTGATATATGTTGTGAAACAACCACAATTAAGATTTTTCATACCTAACTTTGACAAATTATCAGAAAAGACACATGGTCTGCTGTTAAGAAAGGAAATCTTTTCAGTAGGTTTACAAATGACTTCTTAAAGACTCTCCTGTCACTGCTAATGCTCTCCTGTAAGCAATAGCACAAATTGTATTTTAAGTACAGTAAGAACAAGAAATATTTTGTGAGGGCTTTTCTTATCAATGTTTTCCACTGCTAGTGTACCACTGGGTTTTCTGTATATAATTTTGTTTTCTTGAACTATTGGTTCAACTCTTACAAATTCATTTCACAGAAAATTGAAATTACTTGTCTTTTGGGGTTTTTTGGGTTTTTTTTTTTTTTTTTTGGAAGAGGGCAACAGGGGAAGGAGTGGCTTTGCAAATATGTATGCAGTGAGGAGGAAGACTTTATGCTTAGGGAAAAGAATAGCTACAGTGAAGTTTAGAACTACCCTGACTGTTTTGGGGTTGCATAACAGCACCTCATTTTAGCAGTGATGTTAGCATATATTAAAATAATTCTGTAGATTTCAGATTTAAAAAAAAAACAAACAACTCTTTAAAGCATTGCTTTTTTATATAAAGGGATTTTTTTTCTTTTGACAGGAATAGGGAAGTAAAATATTTGGAATAAAGTGCTGTGCACAATACTTGCATCATGCTAAAAGTTCATTCTGCTTCACAAAACGTACTATACTTACTGACGTAGCTGAAATTTCCTTTGACATAATGTGAGGAATTTGTTGTGCCATGAAAGAGCTACCTGCAAAAGCCTGCTTTCTGTGATTGCTGGCTCAGAGAGTCCCAGCCTGTCTCCGCGGATGCACAGAACTGGTCTATTATTATTTTTTGTAGATGCTTCTGTTCTAGTATTTTTGACCAGAATGGCTTGATACAGGAGAGGAAGAGTATGGTACTCTGCTTTTGACTGATACATTGTTTTTAGGCAGTTGGGGTTTGTGCACAAGAAAGACTTGCAAAAATTGACTTGGGTTGAGTGTGTCTGTAGTCTTTTTGCTCTGTTCCCAACAATTGATTGTATTTTCTACATTTATGTATGTATCCATTTGTGGGTAGGGAGAGAGGGGGAAGAATTCTTGAGTTGTAGAAATGGCCAGAGCATTACATGGCAACTTCCACTTCTGTTGATCTTATAATATACTACATCCATAACATACTTTACTAATCTTGTGGTGGCAGAAAGATAGGTTTCTGAAAGAAAAATCTGCATTTTTCAGAAAAAATATATATATTGTCTTTGGCCAAGTGTTAAATAAGCAAGCATTGCCTCGCCACCAAGATGACCCTGGCCTTTTGTTTCCATCCTCCAAAACAAGTTTGAATCCCTTTAATCCTCGGTGCAACTTTCAATAGAGCAAGCAAGGCCACTGACTGTAGCCTGCATGTTGATGTGCTAGTATGTCATCACTGGTCCTTCAGATGGTCATAGCTTCACTGAATTTTAGTTTTTAGGAGGCCTGTAACATTTCCAATGTTGTTTAAAAACTACATAGTTTAAGGTGAGGCCTTAATCACTGAAGAGAGAGAACCTCAGTACATGGACTTTAATGTTGGAACTGTTACTCTGTGAATTGCTAAAATAAATGCACTTATCTGAAATGAATCACTTTCAGAAATTTGATTATATTTTTGTCTAAAGTTTGAAGATATACTTTTTCTATTAAGAAAAATAAATAGCAAATAAAATTGTATTTGCAGATGGAGTAACATTTGCCACATTCAAGGTGAAATGGGGATTCTTTCATTATAGCAGGATCAGCATGACAAATTCCTTTTGAATTTAACTAGTCATCAGTTGTTCTGTGAAATATAAGTTCTAAGAATATTTTTTAGGTTAAATAAACATCATACAAGACTCTTTCTGATTGTAGAAGACTGGTAAAAGCACACTTTGAAGGATAAGTTTAAGAACCCTGTTTTATATGTGCCTACACTTAACAGTCTTGATGTTTCTTCAACCTCCTGCCTTTGAGAGTTTGTAAACATCTTGTGAAGTTACTAGTTGAACTCAATTTACTCTTGGTGTGGAATCATTTCATTGCTTGTTAACTCTTGACAAAATTAATCTCACTTGCACAGAGGAGACAAATTGAATATGGCTGCATATTCAAATAGTGTATCAAGAGTATTGGAGTTGAACATTTCTTTAAGTGTTGCCTTTTTGCTATAGCAATCAAAGTTGCAGCCCCAACTTATATTTTTGCCCACCTTTAAATGACATGAAATAGATTGTTTTTTGTAATGAAAGTGTTGGACAACTGTGACAATATTAACTCTCAGATCAAGCCAGATAGGACCGTGACCCTGCTCCTGAATATTATTTCTGGCTGCTAGGCCACGTTTTTAGATCCAACTGATCTGCTTCTGGCACAGGGAGTCCTGGCATAAAAAGAAGCTGTGGTGTTGCAGGGTGCTTGAGGGTTTTATGTTTTCATGCTGCATCTCTTTGCCCTTCCCCGTGACCTGCTTGTAGTGGGAGAGCTCTGTAACTGGGCAGTAAGTTTTGGGGCCTGCCTAGGAAGTGCGTGTACAGATGTATGTGATTTAGCTTCCAATAAAATATTTTTTTTCAAGGACACTGGGGAAACTCAAGTCTTTAACACGTGGTGTTTGCAGATTACTGTGCTTAGTAAAAATGCTACAACCTCTGTAAGTTCAATGAGTTGGAAAAACATTTTAAATCTTGTATATAGTCCTTTTTCTGTGAAACATCAATAAAGTTAGTGCAGCCTTTTGGCTTAAATATTTAAGCACAAGAAATCAAGGAAGTTAGAAAATGGATAAATTAAAAGATTTGCTTAAGCAAACTGCATTCCCTAACTGGAAGGAAATTAGTGATATAAAAAGTAAAGAGGTACACTTTTGATCCAGTCCGTATTCCAGAAGCCTTAACTTTTGAAACCGGTAATACAAATTAATATCTTTTCAGCTGTTAGCAATTTTTTTTCGTTGCTGCTGTTAACTTCAGCACAAAAGCAAAGGCTAAGTGTGTATATACAGCATCTAATGCAAAGGATCTAAAGCTGTTCTTTGCATAAATATTTATTAACAGGTTTGTTAAGTGATGCATGGATGTGGTAAGAAGGGAGCCCAACTGGGAGAAAACAAGAACAAAACATCTGTAAAGCTAAGGATTAGAGCTGATGGGACAAATTTCCATTTAATAATTATTTTACCTTATCACTGAAACATTTCTGAAAGCCCAGGTTTGATAGTCCAAATATCTTGGCAATTTCCTTCAATGTTGGACCCTGTCAGATTAAAATGGTTTAAAGTTTACAGAAAGTTTCCAGAAAGTTTCTAGACTCTATTTTCAAGTTAGTATTTCTGTTTTATAGAAAAATCAGATACTTTAGAAGCGTCAGTTCCTACAGACATTATTTCCTTATCAATTTTGAAGAAGTAGTAAACAATAAGCAGGACCCAAGAGGACAGAAATAACCAAGTTTTCAAATACTAATATTTGCACTGAATCTATGGTAAAAGAAGAGTTCTCTGCTGGTACAAACAGTCATTAGCTTTTGGATTTTGCTCAGGTACTTCCTTCTAGCAGAAGAGAAAATTATAAGGCAGAAAAATAAAACGTGGTTTAAGTAAAACAGTAGCCCCAAATTGAAACTAATTTTAAAATGACTCTTACAATTGTTTAGGATTGGGTTTAGGTTTGCTCTTTAGGGCATACTTTGGGTTACATGTAAACTTAAATTTCTTATGCTGTATTTTCTACCTTTGTCTCCTCATTTGAAACCAGCTTAATCTACATAACGCTAGTTCTAGAAAGCTTTTGTTCTTTAAAACTTGAAATTAGATTTCAAAGGGAGACTTGTAGATTATAACAAAGGAGTATTGTATATTAAGTTTAAAATTACAGCAATCTTGAGCAAATACATTCAATATGATAATTTTCAAAGGTGGCTATGTGATTTTTATCTGAACGACTTCATAATTTTAGAATACCTTGTTTTCTATTTTTTGTTTAAGTTTTTACGTTGTCTGTGCATGTCTTGCTTTTGTCATGTACTAGCTTTGCTATTTTTCTCTACCTGTAACTTGTCTCATTTCTTCCTGTTTGCCTATTGTTTTTCTTCTACTTTTTGGCAATGTAGACTTTGAAATGTAGGATATCTGAAAGACTTTAATTCCTTTTTTGGTGGCTTTCTCTTTCAGGATAACATTTTGCCATCTGCCTTTCCAAAGTAAATGGCTATATGTGGGCACCGAAAGAGGAAACATTCACATTGTCAATGTGGAATCATTTACTCTCTCAGGCTATGTCATCATGTGGAATAAAGCCATTGAACTGTGAGTTTAATCAAGTATTGTCTGTTGAGGGGAGGGAACAGAAGTGTCCGAGATGTTATTAACGTCAGTGGCAGAAATGTCATTGTTACCTAGAGTGGCCTCCATATTAGTCTCACTACACCAAATACACAATCAAAATACGTAAATAGTCATGTAAGTACTTTTTATTCTCATGAATGTGAAGTGTCAATGTTAATATATATGTTTCTGCCTATAACACTATTTTATCATAGTGCCTGGAATAGACATAAAAATAGACATAAAAATCATTATCTGTGGTGATAAAGAACTAGAAAAATAATACATGTTAAAATATGATGTGGCTGGTACTTGGGCAGGCATGTCACTTCTACAGTTTTGGCGTTAAAGCCCAAAGTATAAAGAAATGCATTGTAAGAGGGCTGATGCACGCTGAGTATAAAATTACTGGCTGACAATGTATATTTAAATAAGCCTATTCCAAGAGCGAAGTATATTTTACAGCTATTGTCACTGCTTTTCCTTTTTTAATAATAAATTTGTGTATGCAAATACAGTGGTTTGTGGGTGAAAACATATACTTGTGTGCTGCTGTTCCTGTGCTGTTATTTTGTTCCCAGAATGCTATGTCTATCTTCAAAACATACATGAAGTCCATCACTTGCCAAAGGCTGTTGAAACAAACGCAGCTCTTCATTAGTCCATCTTCTTCAATAGCGAGAAGTCAACATAAAGTCTGAACTCCGTTGTTTTAACAATGCCCAGCTTGGGCATTTTATGAATCATGGCAAGACCTGTTTTCTAGCATGAAAATAAACATTTTATCCAACTGTGTCAATTCTGTAACAACAAACATTAAGACAGATATTGTTAAGCCACTGACTATTTTTTCTGTGTTGCAAATAAGCAGTAAATAAGTCTTTACTTATTAAAAGACAGAAACTAAGTGCCTAAAAATAGACAGAAAGTATTTATGGGCTTGAAGACAAAAGTAAAAGTGACTCCATGCTGAAATGTC
>VYZV01037310.1:0-13529 GCA_013401275.1 Pandion haliaetus | reverse complement strand
AATTTTTACTTAAAAGAAATGCAGTGCATTGTCTTGAATGGTTTTTTTGATGTTATTAATAGGCGATGTAAAATATGTTCAAATATTAGACTATAAACCATGAAATTTTACCACCTTTGAGTGCTGGCTTCAGTGGTAACTACTTGCATTAGTGTAATATTGCATTCTGATGTATGAATCAGAATTATATCCTAAGTATCTTATTTAAGTACTAGGGCTAAGTTTTAAACTCGCCCTGCTCTTTTTATTCCATTTGAAAAAGATTTTGTTCTTTTTGCAGATATTTTTATCCTTTACAACGAACTTGCCAGTTAATGTTCATTCTTCTCTTGCTCCTTCAATATTGAGGCTATAGGATAGTCTGTTTTTCTCATATTTTCAGCTCTGCATTCTAACGAAATTGAGGCAAAGAAAAGGAGGGTGAAAATATTTCTTATGAGTAGTCCTGTTTCTATGCAGTTAAGTGACTTCCTTTTCATGAAGACTATTGCCCAAAAATTCATTTTAAAAAGGATATCTTTAGAGTGTCAAAAGAGATTATCATCCTTCTAAGAAAAAATTGTAATTGAAATGATCTCCTGTACTTTGCTGTATGAGAGACCAAGGTCCTGCATGCTGAAGGGAGGTTTTGCTGGCAGCACCATGATGTCTTTCTGAGAATTGGTTCTACATATGTTTGTTAATATTTTGGTGAGTGCGGACAGAAAATTTGGAACGCTGTCTAGAGCAGATAGGATAGATGACCTCTCTTGCACAGGCCTCACAATCTAGGCCCCAAACACTTATGCATATGCATAACTTAATTCTTCTGAGGACTCCCATCTACGTCAGTGAACTACCCACATAAGTAAAGATGCACATGTGCAAACGTGTTGGCAGGATCAGGGCTTTGTTTCCAGCCCTGTTCTTTGAAATTCCATGCTTAAACTCCTGTAAGACCCCAACGAGGAGCACCTCTTGGGAAGATCTGAACATCTCCTGTTCATATTGCAGTGAGTGGAAGCTGAAATCATTTGTGTAATACGATGGGGCCAACAGGTCTTTCTCTTTCATAGCTCAGATGTGTACTGATTTAATAACTCCCTGTACTCCAACGTTGTCATAAAGCTTACCATGAATTGCAATCAGTCTAGTTTACATTTTAAGCATTACTTTTTCTTAAATGAGGGCCTTGAAACCATTTTTGCAGATTGACGACATCAGAAGATTTTCCAACTTAATGAAAAAATCCAAACGACCGCGTAATATTTTCAAAGAACAGACTGATGGAGGCTGGCCTGTTGTCAGAAAAATAGTGTGTGAATTAACTTTGCTACGTTATGATTTAATTTAAAATTAACTTATGGTTTGTTGACAACATTCATATTTCATAGAATAGGTGTAGGGTGCAAGTTTTCTGTATTTCCTACCATGAAGAAAAAAAACCATTAACTCTGACATCTGTTTTTAGCACTTTCCTTCATATTTTTGGATGAATGCCTGGCAAAAGCTGGAAAGCTACTAAGAGATCAACCAAAGATGGCCTAAGGGCCTGTTCCCAGCTGGTACGACATCTGGAATGTTATATATAGTGGATAAATTCAGAGTTGTAGTTTAATAAGATTGGTATTCAAGTATTCGGCCTACAGCAAAGGATAGGACAGTGAAGCTGACAGCATGCATGGTGCATAATATGTCAAGGTGTCTGAAATATAATTTGCTGGGTTTTCACTTTCATTTTGGCAGATCCCTTATGCTTATATATAAACTTTCATCTAGTATTGTTTTGAACCCTTACAAAATAAAGGGTGAAGTCATATTGGTATTATATCCAGAATCTTATCTTTTCACTAAGCTTAGAGTATGTCTGGGTTTCTTTCTTTTTTCTTAGGAAAAAAGTGCTAAAGACAGATTTTTATGAGCTGACTAGAAATAACTTAAGCTGCTACCTTTGCAAATTTTAAGTATATGCAGTCTTTTACAGTGAAGATTTTACAGAATCATAAACTATTCAGGAATCTGGACTTGTGCTGTATGGAACCATACTTGCAAGATTTATGTCTCAGAAGGCCTGTTTTTTTTCTATTTAGGGTTTAGTTAATCTTCTGACTGTCTAATCTCCAAACTGTAATTAAATGTGTTGCTAGACAAGCCCAACAAAGTTGCAGGCAGGGATCAATGGAGAGCCACCTGCTTACAACAGCTCTGAACATGGGAATGCTAGGTCAAAAAAATGAGCTGAAGGTGACTTCTGTTTGCAGTCCTGTAACTACACTAATCAGATAGTACGCTTGCAAGTCCCTCTACCTTTGCATTGCCTTTTTGTGCCCCAATATAAGGTAAGTATTTCATATGTTTTGCATTGCAGCCCAAAAAGGATATAGTCAGTGTGTCTAGTCCTGCAATGGGCATTTGCCCATGGGCATTGTCAGTTTACATGACTGGGGCCAGACCATGGCGCAAAGCTGCAGCGGGGAGAGAGTTGGCTGAAGCATCACTGTGTGGGGCTGTCCTGTTCTGCACGTGATCCCTTTCTGTTTTGCAGCGCTATGGTCTTCTCTTTCTGATCTGCATCTTTCCTGCAGGATGCTGGAGGAGGGGGGAGTCTGTGAAACTGCACTTCTAATATGTAAGTCACAGGACTGTGGCAAGGGAGTAGGGGGGCGTAGTGTGTGAAATGTGACAAGGCTGTAATTGATAGAGGGCTGTAATGTCAGGTCTTATTCCTCAGTTTTTTTAAAAAGGACTTGCATGACAGTTCCTCAGCACATTGTGGTTATTTCTATGTTATTTATTACTATGCAAGATCTTGTAGGTGAAGACAAGGTACTTGAATATGATTTGGCAGGAGACCAACAGAGTCTAGGAGGAGATGGACCTAGAGTGGGAAGAGAGATGACTTTTGCAGCTGCACTTTGGTAGCGGTTTAGATTTGGAGGTGGGAAGGCCAGATCTGAAATGACTGCAGCTGACAAGGAGAAAGCCGATTTGTCTGCAGGGTAGTGTCATGAATTGCTGTTTAGCTGGTGGGGATGTCAACAAAATCTTATTATAAACTTGCGTGTGTGGAGTAGGTATATGTGCGTGTTGTGCAGGTATATGTGCATGTAGTGCAACTGAGGTTTGAGAGGCTGAGATCATACAAAACAAGAACAGGGTAGGCTGTTCATTCCATGATAATGCTAACCAGATAGAAACGTTTAGTTGTTATACGTAGGAAAACAGAAAAAAAGAGTGTGATTACCTTGCAAATCTTGTGACTGTCTCTTTCTTACCCTTTCTTGTGCTCAGCCAAACTTGCTGTGTCTTAGTGAGTTTGGGCATAGCTAGCAAAATCCCTATTGATATCTACTGCTTTATTCTGGTATGCAAAATAGTAGTAACAAAATCTGATTCTAGGTGGTGCTTACAAAGGAACATACTTTAAAAGAACAGATGTTCTTGGGAGAGGAACTTAGCACCTCCTATCACAGAATGTGGAGTGATTGCTTTGGCTTTTTTCCTTTTGGGATGATTCCACTTCTGCAGTATCTGTCATTGCAATACTTTCTATCAAGTAGTGCTCTGAAGAGATCCAGAGTCTCGATGGACTGTTAGCCAACATGCTCACTTTTCACTTTTCTGAATATCCATGGGTTATAGAATATTTACAGTTGACTCAAAATTCTTCAGACTGAATATTTTCAATATTACTTTGCCTTTGGAGTTGCTACCATTGTCTGTTTTCATCTTAGCCCTTCCCTGATTCTTCTGTCCAGATAGACTGTGTTGCATGCTTTCACAGGCAAGTCTCCAAGCACTCACGTAGCCTAATGGGTCTTCCCAATCTCAAAGACAGCTGTTTTTCTAGTAGGATAACTTTCACTTTTTCCAGACTGTAAATAATGCATATTTAGAACAAAGTGGCCACCTAAACCAAACATTATGTTAAAGCATAACATGATGTTAGCACCACAGTCTTGTGTGATTTTTACAGTAACATATCGCCCAGTCTCACATTGCTATCTGTTAATTTAAAACTGGTATAATCTGATGAAAATAAACAAACAAACAAAATAGTGGGATTGGAAAAGGAGGGGGGGGGCTATAACTGACTACTTGAAATCTAAGACTGCTAGCTGTTTTCATAAGCTTTTATGTGTTTGGTGTCTGATCCTGTACTTGTAACGCAGACCAAACTTGCTATGTCCCTGTTATCTGTGCAGTAAGAGATTATGTCAATTAAGTTAAACCATATGGAGTAGATACTAGTTTACATAAATAGTGTAAATTTAGTTGGAGGAGTATTGTCAGACTGAAGATGAAGGATGTGCTTCTTGGTTGGAATTTAATAATCATGTTAAAACAGCTGTACACTTTCTAGAAGAAATCTATGGTTATTGTCAACATTTTATCTATTAAATACCGTTTTGTATAAGTTTTTATAACATATTAAACTTTGGGTATGAAATATTAGTGACAGGAACAGAAGGATTTACTCTACCATACACAACTCCCTATTTAGCTTCTTTGGTAAATGAGTTACACAATGCAATATAAATATAATGTTTCTAGATCAAAATAGTTTGTCCCTACAATGACAGAAGGTGTTTATATATACCCTTTTGTATTCATTGCACACACTTATGTAGATGCTGTTACTTTGAAGTGAAAACACTATCTTGTTTGTTAAGGAATATGTGTTTATTTTTAAATGAAACAATGCTACTAGCAATCATGTAAACCACTCTGTAAATGGAATTGTACCTGGGTATGATATATACTCTTGTATTCAGGAGTTGATTATTATTGATTATAACTCAAGAAGGTGGCAAAACTCACAGAGCTTCAGTGCAGTCACATCGGGGGGGACCCAATAAGAATTTTGTATAGAACTTTGAAAGAACTGCACATGAAATCATAGCTCTGATAGCAGGAATTTTTAACAAGTCTATCAAAACAAGGGTGGTACCAAGTGGCTAGGGAATAGCTAATGTAGTACTGAAATATATAGAAGGGAAAGAGCCAGGAAACTCTGAGTGTATCTGTCTGATCTTAAGTGTATAAGGCTTTGGAATGCTTTTTGAGGAAGGAATAATTAATAACATAAAGGTAAATGGAAAACTCAAGAAAATGGATTTATCTGGAAGATCAAACCTATCCTAACTCATTTTATACCTTTCTTTGATCAGTTTTTTTTCCTTAAATGAGGGGAATACAGAGACCTCATTTATCTAGACTTTGGTAAAGCCATTTGATATAATGCCGTACTGGAAATTAATTTAGAGGACATGTGATCTGGTGTGTGAAGTGGGAAATGAGTAAGGAGCGGGAGAGGAAGATAATAACTGTGCTGAAAGCGGAATACTAGCCTAGAGAAAGGTTACACACAGAGTCACTCTGGGACTAGAGCTGCTTAATATTTCATTAATGACTGGGACAAAAAAAGATTAAGACTGGGCTCAGTACACTTTATGATAAGAAAGTTGTGAGGAACTGTCAACACAGATGAGTATGAGAACAATACAGTAATAACTGGATGACCTTGAAGATGGGAGTAATAAAACAAAATGCATTGTCAGGCACATAGGGACCACCAGCAAAAATGTCTTCCTGGAGCTCAAAAATGGAAACAAGGCAACGTACAACTTGATTCTAACTTACTAGTACTGCTGAGGTCTTTATGGAAAATAACATCCAGGAAAAAACGATGAAACTTTATCAGTGTGATTGGGGAATGCACAGTGTAACAGGTTTCTTTATACTGGCTGAAGAAAAGTGTTGATGACATATGATTGCTGTCTGTCACTGCATGAGGCTAGAAAAAGAGAAGTAGTAATATATAAAGACACTGTGGGCACACCAGTAAGTGTATTGACCTTCAGTTAATCTTACTAAAGGGAGGGTTCCTAGCCATCTTGTGAGTAAGATTCTGAAGTAGCTGCCCAACAGGAGTATTGAGAGGGGGAACAAACTAACATGTTTCATTATGATACACAATCATTTACAGAAATGTGATGCTGCCACAAGTCTGTATTTGGAGCCTCAGGAGCTCCATTCCAGAACTGCATTTTTTTGGAGTACCAGTTGTGGGAAAATACAAGCCATGCTGGTCATGCACGCATATTTGAGTTGTTTAACACATTGGCAGACAACAGTGGTATCTCTTCAATGTTCAACTAGTTTGTGCATATGTTATTTTCTGTGCTTTAATAAGTATTTAGTAACTAATATATGAAATTAACAGTAGTTTTGGGGACATTCCTAGCCTGTATTGCTTGCTGAAGTATTTGTGCATTGCTTGTTCAGATTTTTTTCCTGGTTAGAAAAATTTTTTGCAGCAACCTTTATAGTTATTAACCTCTTTGTTTAAAATAAAATTCCTTCCATTAACCCAATATTTCATAGATGACATGCAGAGATGAAGAAAATTTCCAGACGTTTTTTTGCCAATGAGCAGTAATGCATATGCATCCAGAAACTATTCAAGTTGGTTTGGCAATAGCACTGTAACTTTATAGGTTTATATGCTTACACTAGGATGGTTCCTGCTGTTTTAAGTATTGTCCAGAGGATATATTTTCTTAAATGAAAATTGCTTGAAACCATTCATTTTTTGTATGACATGTGAAGGTATCAATTGCTTTCTCTTATTGCCTGTATGGAATAGCAAGTGTTAATGAAACTCAACTTCTGAACCTCCTGATTGGTAAATTCTTGGCCACCATGTTGAAAGATCATTGTTGCAGCTCAAGCAAATGCTCTGTCTTACTCTTTAAAGGTCACACACGAGATGCAAAAATAGGTGAGCAATAAAAAGGGGAAGAGTATTTGAGATATGTATAATGTATTAAAATTTAATCACAGTTGTCATTAAGCATGATATTATGGCAGATCTACCTGTTCCCTCCTTTTGTCCATCTCTGTTCTTTTGTCCGGCCTTATGTTTTCTGCTTAAAAATCTGGTCCAAAAGTATTGAAAGCAAAAGCATTGGGATTTCACTGTGGGAAGAATTCTACTGACTTCAATGAGTCTCATTTTAAACCATGAAATAGTTTTCATTTTCTTTAGGTAAAGATGTGATATTTTATAGCTCACATGTTGCAGGCTGCTGCAGAGGCTTTAACGTGTGTAGTGATTACAGGATTGTGCCCTTAGGATTCTAGAAAAGCAGGAGATTGAGTGTAGATCCATTTTAACTCAGTTCTGCCTCTGAGACTGGATTCATGCTGAAGAGTGGGGCACTGCTGATTTCCAGTGCAATTAGACTCCATGTTTTACATATTATACTTTTTGAAGGATCTGGCTGGTAGCATGAAAGGTCTGTATAAGTTACAAGCTGTGTACTTTAAATCTTCTGCCCTCATGCATTGTATGTTTGAATTTCATGTTTCCCTTAAGCCTGGGGTTTTATCCAGAGAGTCTCCAGATCTGTTTTTGTCTCTCTAATGCGCAGTTAAGCACCAGGCTTCAGGTGGGAGGGTGACAGCTAATAGCTGGGAGGCATTAAAGCTTAACTATTTGCCAGCTGTACCTGACTTTTTGTGGAGATTGATTAAAACTGCTCAATTACTTTTATTGAGACAAAGTCACTGGAGCATGGACAATGGTTTTGTCTCATAGCAAAAGCCTTTCTGTTCTTACTTTGGAAACAAATTTTGAACAGATTTTCTGAGGTGGAAGGGGTCCTTCATAACACTGTGCGGGAAGATAGTGTTAGGCATTCATGCAGAATTACCAGACAGGTATGTCCTGTGCCTGAGTCATTACTTCTACTTTACCCAGCAGTATTTGGCCTAAAATCATAGTTAAGATAAAAGGTAACACAGAAGCATGGAAGCAAAAGCCTTCTGTTTATCGTAGAGATATTGCCAGTCTTCTGTCATAGAACTCTGACTAGTTATGGGGAGTGATTTTTGGTATTCCACATTTCTGACAAGCAGAGAAGCATATGAAAATAAACAATTTTTACCACTCTTAATGCTTTAATATATCCTTATAGTTGTTAAAATAACATTTATAATTTTTTACTGGAAATACTTATATTTGTTATCGTTTGTTAAGTGACTCGGAAACTTACTGGCATGTGCAACATTCCCTCTTCCAGATGAAAAAGGGATGATCCACTTGACACAAGTAGCAGAGCTCCTCTGCACAATCTTAGAAATATTCACTTTGTAGATAAGGTCATTTGAGGATATTCTGTGTTTGCTCACATTTGAGCAGAAATCACTGTTAAGGCTAAACTGAGATAAGATTTTCCCAGTCATAAAATAGATGGCTTAAAAATTGGCCAGCTATTATGACTACTTTTTATCTGTGGTCTGAACAAGGAGTATGTTTGAGACATCCTGTGTGTGTGTTTTCAGATAATGCCCAGGACTCTCATAGATGGTGGCTCTGAATGGACAGGGCAATTAGCTGGGTGCCCCTTGGCTATTTGGGTCTGGGTGACTTCTCTGACTTTCAGTGTCTAACTGCTTAGCCTCTTTTTTAGTCTGGTCTCTTAGTGAGACTTAGTGAAGAAGGTATGTACGTGCCTGTGTCTCAGTTGTCACCTAACTTATTTTTTTACTGATTTCATCCAAATTTGACAGAGGTGTGACAGACCCCAAAATGTTAAGTTTTACTGTATGGTTTGCAATTTATATGCAATGGAGAACTGCTACAAATGGCCTTTACTTGAGTGAAAGGCTGCAGCATGAGTTGAGCCTGTATTAGACATCAGAGAAACCATGTGGGATCTCAGCCTTGTTACACAAATCCATAGGGAAACTAACTTATTTAGTTCAGAGACCTGTGTAAAGTATTTGTCAAAGCGTACTAGCTTTTATGTGGCAGTATAATGGATGAAATGCAAATGCTTCCCTGAAGCTGGTTTTGAATGCAGTACCATGCAGACTGTGAATCAGAGTATTTATCATTTCTTGTGTTTCTTTTAGTGTGCAAATGTATGTTGTTGGGGTCAATGAAAAGCTCAATGGCAAAGTTAGATCTGCACAGATGTGAGGAATTTGCCTCATCATTGCCAGAAAACTACATGAGAAGAAAGCACAAGTGCAATATCTCACCTGTACAGCTTACCCTACAGCATCAAAAGCCAAGATTTTTTTATTTATATATATATATAGAGAGAGTATTAAAGCCAGACACATGAAGTATCTATCTATAGCTTTTATATATTGGGATGTGTGTGCATATATTCACTGTCTATATATTCATTACACTCCTTTCAGGAGACAATGTATTCTTGTGGCTAAAGCACAGAAGTAGCCATCAATTTTTTATATAATCTCACATTTCTGATTTTGTCCAAGGTTTCCTGCACTCCTATCAGGCTTAGGTGTTGAATGGGAGACTCTGCAACTGGCTGTTCCTTGTGCTCCCCTGCAGCTGGAGCTTGTTCTCTGCTACTGTGGGGCTGTGGCCTTCCCTCGGAGACTCCAGACACAGCTGCTCTGGCAGATCCTTTCATTGCATTTGGCACTGGGATCCCTGAGTAGGGGAAGGGCCAAAGCAATGTATTCTAATGTTTTTGGTTTGTTTCTCAGTGAGGAGCTGCTAAAAGACATATCACTCTATAGCCCAGTACCGTGGCCCTGGCATACTGTACGGGCCAAGACAGCTTTTCTCATGTCATGTTGCCTGATGTGCCAAAAGTTTCTCCTCATGTATTCAGCATGACCCATCTCATGCATTGATGCAGAAGAACTGTGAGGGTTGGATCCGATGTCGTGTGAGAAATGCTGGGCTTTCCAAATGTAAACCCAGACAACTGTAAACTCTGCTTTGCATGCTTTGGCCTTGCAGGACTTCAGGACAGGGGAAGATTTGTTAATCTGCATCTCCTCTGTGTAATTAGATACTGCTTTTGTCAGTGCTGTGCGATCCTGGGTTGGGTGGTGCTACACAAAGTTAATAGATCTCTTGCATTATTACAGAACATGTAAACCTTTCTCTGAACACTACCCTGTGAAGAGTGCTAGAGGTGTATGCCCCACTAAACAAAAATACAGACACTGAAGTGGTTTCTGTGTATTTGTTATTTTTGCATTATTTTAAGATTTTCTATGGGCTATATCATGAGAATACAAACTTAAATGTATATTGCTTATTATGAAACTGGAATTGCTGTGGTTTCTAAATGGCAGAGTACTGAACTTGGGAGGTGTTTAACTTTTCTGATGCTGATATTTTAAAAGCTTCATATATATTTTGGTTGGAATTGTATCAGAAACTGTATCAGATTGATACTGGCTGTCAGTTAGAAACAGATGTGGCATGTTACACCCTCCAGCCAAGGTATGATCTAAAAACTGAAGAGTACAGGTATCCTTGAAAGGAGTTGATACCAATCTGCTTGGATACTAAGTTCATTTCAGGCTTGTGTTAGGAGTCCTTGATGGAAGACTGGAGGCAGTGTATATGTGTGTGCACATGTATGTATTTTTAGGGATTAGCATCAGTTTCAATGCCAAATGTTTTTGTACTGCTTTTTTAAAAGAACTTTTTTTAAGGCACATCTAGAAATGCAGTCCATTGACTAATCTGTAGGTAGCTTTTTAGAGGTTCCTTCCTTTCTTGCAAGGTTATCAGTTCATGACAAACCTAAATGGGGCTGTCTTTTCTTGCTACTATGTTTTCATAGTAGCATGACTTTATTGCGTACATGAGATTATTGGGCAAGCCTTTGGGCTTGCTTTTAATGCAATGTTACAAGAGGAGTGTATATAATTGCTCAGGAGTTAATTTTTAAATATTTCTCTTATCTCTGATATTTTTTGAAAAAAAAAAAAAAAGTATCACTTGGAGATAGTCTGGCTTCATTTGAAAATGAGAATTAATTAACTTCAAGGCAATAGTTGTTAATATACTTGTTCAAAACCACCCACTAATGGGCTTCAGTTTGATTTGTAAAACAATTCTGTCTTATCATACAAACTTTCATAGTTAGCTTTTGTTCATGGAGAACTGAGGGAGAAAAGTCAGTTTTCACTGAGACAACACTACTAAAATAACAGAATGAACAAGCTATGACTGAAAAGAGCCTTAAACATAAATGTTGTGATTATGCCAGGGTTAATGTTTGAATTTATGAAAGAATTTAGATAAGCAATATGATGCAATGCTTTCGGAATTTAGAAGAAAATAATTTTGTTCTTTGAAGCAAAGGAGTCTGAATCAGTGGCTTAAATATGTGAACAAGAACATACAAAGTTTGTTTATGAGAGATTAGTAGAAACCAGTGTGGAAATTTTAAATGTACAGTCAGGGAAATATTCAGTGTGCATAGGCTCAGCACAATTAAGGAGGTTTGCAGCCTTTGGCGCTTTTATGGTCGTTGTGCATTTCCGGATGTGCAGGTTATTTTTGTGCCCAGTTTTCACTCGACAATGATATTGCAAGAGTTTTCATTCTGACTAAAAGCCACTCAATTTGGCTTTTGTTCAGTAGAATGGATCCTGAAGACTAAGTGGAAGCACCAGTTAACGCAGAGTGTATCTACCAGGTCACCCACACTGCAGTATACTGTGCATGAAAGGCTGCACAGGCTGACAGTTTGCTTCCTGGCATTTGATTCTGTTCTAAAGTACATATTCACAGTACAGGTTTGTAGAGGGTGGTTGCAGTAGGCATCAGCTCTAATCCAGCAGTTGAGATCAGCTGGAACACTGCTGTGGGCCATACTTAGTTTTGTATGTTAAAGACCTGGAAGTTTCAGTGGAGGGTTGTCGACTGCTTTTTTGCTTTAAAAGGTGGCTAGAAGTTCATGTGTAATCTGTATTTTAAGTGGCTTGAGTAGTTTTCCCTGGGTGATGCTATCAGTTTGAGTAGGTGCACAAAATTTGCATACGTACATGAAGTATATAGGAGGCATAGCACTGATACAGGTATCAAAACCACACAACATCTAAGATAGTTGCTGTTTTTCTGACTTCATAAGGTAGAACTTAATGCTGAGGTCCATGGTAATAATCTTTGGAAAAGCTGCCTATGGTTGATTGTAAAATTACTTTAAATAGCTAGGATGACACATTAATAATAAATATTGTTGTGGTGATAAAATTGGTCCTTGTTTTTCCAGAGACAGCAACATATTTCTGCAAATAAGTAATTCAGTCATAATTCCTCTGTATAGCACTGGATGTTACCAAAGAGTTTGGAGTGAAAAGAAGGAGGCATGGATCATTCAGCTCAGACTGGGGACTCTGCTTTCTGAATAATTCTGATTGTATGCAGTTACCCCCACTTGGTCTGAGAAGAGGTTGAGTTTTTGCTCCTTGCAAATGGAATGCTTTTATCTACATTTCTATTTAAGTAGGTGCTGAAATAAAGATTAACACAAACAGGGTGGAAATGTACTGTATATGGCATCTCTTCCTGTAGGATGGCAGTAGTGCTACAGCAATATGACTAGGTAGCTAATACTGGGGTTCTCAGACTATAGGCTAGATGTTGCTGCTCTTGATAGAGGAAAAAAATCCATTTAAATCAGTGGGAGCTCATATTAAAGATAAAAGGATACAGACCCATATTTTCTGAGTCAGCAGGGTGGACAAGGTTTCCTGCAACACAGTATGAGAAGAAAGGCAAAACTGTGTTTCTCTTCTAAAGTCCATTGACTACAGAGTTTGGAGAACTGTGATGCTCGTATACCTATAAAAGTACATTGCAGATAAATTAATCAAGTTGTATTCTTTAAAAAATGAGTACGATTTGTGGTACCTTTCAAAGGAATAATAGAACAGACAGAAAAAAAATCCAAACCATGTATTGCACCTAATTGCTGAAAAATGTTTTTTTTTTTCAGTGTATGGGATGATTCATAAAGTGATAGGGATTAGAGTCTTTTCTTCCAGAGTCATTGGTTCAAAGTGAATAGAGACTATTGTAATTCCCTGAAAGAATTGGAAGAGAATGAGATAGTGATTTCTATCACCTTAGATGCTAAAAGGAAGAATCAAGGCTACATGCTTTATGCCATCTCACAGTGTGTAGAATGCTCTTTAAAAGAAATATACATATATAAATATTCTATTTGAAATTTGAATTTGCCAAGATTCCTTAGGACCCTTTGCTCTTTTTATGTTTTCCTTGTTTATGGTAGAGGGTGGGGTAATGTAATTGACTTCAGTTTATGGCATTAAAAATTTCTCATTATATCTTTCCCTTTGGAGAAGAGTTTACAGTTAGTCTGTGTCTTAGACTCACAGACGTATAAAAATGTAGTAACACTTTCGGTTCACTTCACAGAACGCATACACTAATAGGCACACCCTTACTCTAACAGATATCTGTAACAGATTCCCACTCTGGCTGCTGATTCCCACTAGACATAGGTATAATAGACCAATAGACCCATAATGTCTATGTGTAACAACAGAACAGAAAGACGGCAAAAGAGCTTCTCACATCAGGTAATTCTGTGCACAGTGTGGAAAATTCTTAGTATCTTTACTGCATGGAGAAAGGGCACTTTACTGGTGTTCTGTCCTGGCTTACTGGAGTATCTCTGCTAGGAGGCCTGGCACTAGGCAGGGCTGAATGCCTTCTCCAAATTCAGAGATGA
>VYZV01037298.1:771-17190 GCA_013401275.1 Pandion haliaetus | reverse complement strand
GATTTATGTTCTTATTGTTAAGATAGAAACATCCTTTTACTCAGCAGTCCAATTTATGAAGGAATTCTATTTTTTCATTGTGAAAACAGGAAAAAAAAAATGCTGGGTAGACCATCTCAGGTATGTGGTCCTACACAACAAAACTTGAATGATATATTCCCAATAGCTTAAAGTAATCAGATTGCCCATGCAGTGATGTTGTTAACCAGTAACACAGAAGAATTAAATTATTGCGTACCAGCAACACAGAACTTTGATTGAAGACACCAAATTCCCTAAATTTCTGAAAGTTAGTGCTATTGCTGAATTTTTAATTCACAACTTATCTCTCTTCTCTTCACATTTTTGTGGATAAGTGGTTAAAATGAACTAAATTCAGAATAAGTCAGCAGTTGGCTTAGAAGGCAGATGTTAGTTGATGACAGTGCTGGCTTGTCACTGATATCCCAGACAAATCAACAATGCATTTTAGTAGTATCTATTTTATAAAAAGGATTTGCTGAAACAGGAAAATACAAAACCTTTATTCCCATAGTGAAATGACCAGCTATGATACATAGTAGGTGATTTTTTTGCCTGGTCTTTAAAAGCTGAAAAATTCTTGTTAGGTAAGTGCCATCATAACACTAGCCCTGCATTTTGTGCGTTTTCTTTATATTCATACTTTATTCTAATTGAATAGCAGCTTATTATAGCTATTTTAAGGATCAATACTCCTTCTCGGGGGCAGGATGAATAGGAATCAATCTGAACACTTCAGATCCTTCGTCAGGAATTGCTTCAAATAGCAGCCCTTTCTCTGCAGTAATCTGTGTGATTCTGTTAGCAGCATCAGTCACTGACAACAAGACACCTGAACTGTGTTTCTTTTCCTGTTCATTGGGATCTTTCATTGTTACAGAGACTGATATTCTTTCTTATAAGGTTAGAAAAGACCCATAATAGCTTTTATACCATTATATTTTAAACTCTAGACTTCATTAAAACACTCTTCAGCTTCTTCACTTCCAGCCTCCTTGCTGCTTATGAATTATTCAGGGTAGATTTCACTTGAGGTAAATAGTTTGATTTGAAGGTTTTTGTATCTGGATTTAGATGCAACAAGAAGTGTTAAATGCTCAGAATTTTAAGTGAGGAGAATTGCAGAGGCTCAGCTATTAAGATGGAAGACATTTGCCGTTAGTGCTCTGGGGCTGCCATTCAGATCTCAGTGCGGTGCTATTTGTCATTCTGAAGTAGGTAGGCATTATGATGCCTGGAGTATAAATCAGCCTTTACATGGTGTCGAGTCCTGAAGCACTTTGAACACTCTAATCCACTTCTGAGTTAACAGAACATTTTTGGTTTTACAAGCTTTAAAGTTTCCCTTTTTATTTAACCCTGTCATTCTGTTATTAATCATCATAATTTTCTAGAATTTTCTATATCTCCCAAATACATTTTTTTATGTTTTGCTTCAAAGTTGTGGCAATTTCAGTGAGATGAGCTTTAGCTTCAATCATCTAGAAGAGATGCAGTTTCAGCAAAATTAATTTTATTAATTCTCCTCATGTAAAGAGGAGTACTGGCTTTTCCTACTAGTGGGCTGGGCAGGCCAGCATTATTTGGCTGCTGTACTAAAGGATGCTGTCTGCGCTTTGCCTCCTTCGCCCACTTCTGTGTAGTATCATGTTAGTGTTACCTCCTGGACAAAGCTGAACTGGAAGAGTAGCAGTTTTCATGTGGTTGTTTTTACCACATGTCTGCAGGCCAGTTGTCAAAATTAGCTCAGCACAGAAAAGCAAACTCTTTTAAATGCTGATTACCTTCTTTCATCTGTGCAGCTAGCTTGCATGCAAAGGGTCAGTTCAGAAACTATACATACTGCAGGATGTCAGTTTATTGAATCTCAGTTCCTGTTCTTGTACTGGCTGACTAAATGTCTTTATAATTAGAGAACTTTTTATTTATAGCATATTGCTATATATAGTATTATATACATTTTAGTCAGACAGTACAATTGTGCAGTCAGTTGAACTTAGAGTGTTTTTACAGGTGGAGTTGTTAGCATTAATGAAGTCCATTAAAATCTCTTTATTTTCCTCCCAGGCAGCACAGTCTGCATGCACTGGCTGTACACCTTCAACTGCTCATGTGCAGCGAGTCAGTGTTATGAAACAGCCAGTTACTCCCCATGAACTGCCAGCCATACCAGTTCAGCTGGACATGTTAGTACCAACCCACTTCTGTGCTATGCACTAAAAACCCACTCTGGTGCAGTGGTGTTAGGAACTCTCTGCTATGCCAGTCAGCTTGGGTAGAGGGAGAAGAGCTAGATTCACTCAGTTCAAAGTATTACCACTCACTCTAGAGCAATGCAGGTTACACTTTCAATTATTTAGTTTGTGGAATGGAGAATCCTGAAAGGCAGGGAATAATTGAGGACAGTGTTGTCAGATTTATTTATTTGTGTATTTATTTATTGCTGCTTCTTTACTTTCATATGGTGGAACATAAATGTTCCAGATCTAATTAATCTAAACAATTGTAGCCTAAAGTTAAGTCACTGCTCTCTGCAAAAAAGCTTCTTTTCCTATATGGCCACTTAAAGTTGTTGTTTTCATTAAAGTGCTCATGCTCAGTAAGGAAGTATAACAGTTCAGCGGCAGAGTGATTGCTTGTGTTAGCAGTAGCACATGGAAGTTATATGACCTCTCATTAATCTGTACTTTGATAATGTGCTGGATTGGTGGGATTAATGACATTCCACTGTAAATTATTCAAATCCTTGCCTGTGCACTGACTAGCTCTTTGGAGAAACACGCAAGTATTCTGAATCTTTTACTGCCTTAGAGAATAACTACAGTGGTCCAGAGACAGAAATTTGCTCATCTGTACTGTGGGTCACATGAATCTGCCTAATAGTTGGCAGACTTTCTTTTTTTTATTTTTCTGCAGGTGATTTTATGTCTAAAAGTATTCTTCTCATACAAAGGCTGCTATTTCCCCATCCTTTTCATTTCAGCTTTTGGGCCCCATGCAGCACGCTGAGAGCTAAGTACCTAGACTAACTTGGTGACATTAACTTCATTTGGTCCACAAGGCTTTCCTGGCTGCTTATGTTTCCCTTGTGCCACGTCAGCGTCATCAAATCCTATTTTTCCTCTTGGCTCCTTTCTGTCAGCCTGCATTCTTCTGAGCATTGTCTCTTCAGCCATATCTCATCCCATACAATGCTTTCAATTCTTGTTACCAGCATTACCTCCCCTGTGAGGATTATAAACCCTGCTCTTGGTGCAGCAAGACTATGTGGATTTCATGGCCAGGACAAACTTTCTCTACGGAAAAGAAAAATGAGCATGTCCCTCTCACATTTTAACTCCTCTTCCAGAAATTCATGGACCTGAATGTCAGAGGGACTATTAGTATTTCTGGTACAGTCCTATATAACAGCTCACAGAATTACTTCCTCAGTCATCCCTCTATCCAGCTGAGTAAGCTGTGATTAAAAGGTATCCTAGATCAATTTACAGGAAACAATACATCTAGCAATGGAGAGGTTTCCACATCCTTTAACCTTCATTGATTAAATGTTTATCAAGTGTTCAGCTGGGAGTCTAACTCCTACTCATGGCTCTCATAGCTGTTTCTTAGCCATAAGAAAAATAGTCTATTCTAGTTTCAAGTAGCACTCTTCTGTGTATTACTGTGTACCATATTCATGTCACAGAAATTTTTGTCAGGTCAAAAGGAAATCCTTATGCATGACAAGTTAATCTCTTTCAAATTTTCCATTTTTTAAGTAAGTATAAAAACTGAATACAGTACAGACCGTCGTCTCAGTGCTGTACACAGAGTTATCCTGCCTGAAAATTTCTGTTCTCAATATTGAGGAATTGTGTTAGCTCTTGTTACAGTAGCTTTCTGTTGAGACTTAATGTTCCACAGAGGAAAGCTCAAGTAAAGCCAATTGGAAATATTGTCAGAAGGCAAATTTCCTGCAGTGGAGTGCAGGGTCGAGCAATGTCAGCTGATACACCTCCCTGGTTAAGGAGTGGTTTTTCCTCATCACGGTACCATGCCCAAGTTCAACTGATAATTTCTGCTGATAGGAGTCATCCTTTAATTTGGTTGTGCATGGTCCTAAGGCTGCTGAGCTGTTCTGGGTGTATCACTGCACGAGAAGGGATGGCTCCCCAAGGACTCTACCTCACCTGTCATCACTGGGCATCTCTGCACCATACTTTATTAAACATTATGGAGTAACCCTGTGCTGGTTTGCATTTTGGTATGCAGTGTGTGTGCTGCCTAGGCTGCTTCTCAGCAGTTTGAAAAGCACTGCTATCGCTTTTTCCAGTCCATAGCAGAGTGACACTAATGAAGAGGTTCACAAACCTTATCTCTACTCCTCTCCTTCCCACAACTTTTAGACTTACCAATTAAAATAACTCACTTTTTAATCTTGATCGTCCATTGTTACTGGAAAAAGTGATCAAAAATTTTGATTTTGCTGTCACAGAACAATCTTTAGAATTAGCCATTTATGTATCTAGAAGTTGCTGGTAGACTTGTTACACCAGTGCCTTTGGAGTGCTCAGTGTTCTGCAGCTCAGAAGAATATTGCTGTTTGCTGAGCTCATACTTCTCAAATTACATTAGCCTGTTTTAACAACACAGAAACAGATTTCAGGGACTTTGCTTAAAATCTTTTACGGCAGTTTTCCTTTGAAACTGCTACAAAACTGTAATGGCTTTTCATTTTCATTTGCTGGCAAGAAACAAGTTGACTGCCCTTTCTTTGGAAAACTTAAAGGATGAAGAGAAAATTATTTTGCTGACACACCAAATGCTTTTCGCAACTGAACTGATTTTGTTCAGTAATAAAAGTTGATTGGTATAATGAAAGAATGTTTTATGTAAGCACCACACTACTGCAGGCCCCCAGCCTTCACTGGGACACGCAGGCCACACTCTGAACTCATTTGAATCAACAGGCTTATCCACATGGTACATACTGCAGAATAGAAAGCTCAGAGCAGAAAATGTCAGCCTCCAATTATTTCTCTTCTAATTTTTTTATATGTCCAAATTAGATAACATGTTGTTCCCTTCCATCCTCTCTGAAATGTATGTATGTGTATATATTTATGTAGAAACATGCATATATTCACATATAAACACACATATATGTATGTACATATGTATTATTTGTATGCTTTCAATTTATTTTCAGCGGCCTAGTTTCTGTTTGGCTGGGGACCAGTGGCTGCTATCTCACTGTTAACTTAATATTGTCCAGAACACATCATTGTCCAAACTGAAATCTCCTTTCTTCTCTCTGTTCCCCAAATAGATGATGGAGTACTCTAGGGAAGAAGGCCTGAGAGCTGCTAGCATGTCTGTGACTCGTTTGTGTGCTAGTTTCTAAGCAAGCTTTCTGAGAAGCAAAACAAAAGACACTGTTATACTTCCCAGAGTATGGCAGGAGAGGAGGGAGCCATTACACAAACTATTGCTGTTTTCTTACTGAAACTCAAGAAATCACTGATGTTTTATATTGCCAGCTCTGTCCCAACTAATATGTTAAGCTAAAGATAGATGCCTTGATAACTGCCTGTTCACTAATGGTTTCTACTTGTGCAGTTTAAGATTGCTATTCATTCGTTTATTTAGACACATTTTTTTTCTACAGCCTTCTTTGTCTTCTGTTACTGAAGCATTTAAATCTAAGAACTTGTACTCCCATATGCCATAATTGAGTTTAAATGTTAATTTTCCCAATTTCCTGAAATGTATGGTTAACAGGAGTTTCATATCTAAAGCAATAGTGTTATTTTTTTACACTGGAACAATAGAAAATGCTCATCCAGTTTCTGTTTCAAGTAATGGAAGCTACCCTCTTTGCTTAACTACTAACACGCCCCTCATTTTCTCTGTCAACCTGATGAAATTCCTCTGAAATCCCCACATAGCTCAATTGAAGGTTCCCATTGCCTGATGATGTTGACTACAGAAGTACCTGACACTCCTTTTACTCATTACTCTCAGCTCCTTTTTTGCTTGAAATTTATCTTGCATTATTAGATCCTTCATTTTTTTTCTTAAACTACTACTAAAATTCACTAAAAAAACAGTTTGCCACCTTAGAAACACAGAAATAGAAGGATTTCTGAGCTAACCAAGTCTAGTCCCTTGTTGCTGTTGTAAGAACCAACTCATATAACACCCTTAGGCAGCCAACAAAGCTGCTAAATCAGTATCTCTTTTGCTCAACAAGTTTTGATTTATTCAGGATTCTTGCCATGCAAGTGACTGCACTTCCCTTGTCCATGTATACTGTCTTTTGGAGCTGTTTCTGATTGCGGCTAGTTTATGGCTTCACAGAAGAAGGGAAAAATGTCTGCGTGAGCTTAAGAAGGCTTCTTGGTGCAGAACTCTTAGTCCCATAAATTTATCACAAAACCCATAGGTTTTACGCAGAGAAGCCTGCCTTTCATAAACTTACGTACTCCCCCCGCCTGTTGTGATGGGCTGGATGTGCCACTGTTACTATTTCACCCTTTCCAGGGGACAGAGCAGTTCCAACAGTCTCTGTAGGTGCACAGCGCGTTTATTTGGTTTTCATGCTGGTCACACACAGTAGAAGGCTCCTTTAAATAGGGCTGGCAGAAGTCCGTGCTGTCCCTCACTGTGGGAGCAATTAACTATTATACAGATAACCAAGCTCATAGAAATGAGGTATGGGTACCATTACATGCCCCTGCAACATTTGTTTAATTGCTAAAGCACTTGTTTATGCACTGCTTTGCTGGAAGAAAATGTATTAAACTATAAAACAATGATCTGTCAGGTATAAAGCCTGCAACCTTGGGGGGATCATTACAGGGCTCAGATCAGAAGAATTTAAGAAACTTTGTCATATATCAAATGTCTGAGACCTAAGCTTCATCTTGCAGTTAGCTATAAGGCAGTTTTATGGATTGTCAGTATGAAGAGAGTATTTACATATTTTTATCAGCCAGTAATTGGGGGTTTTATAATTTGTGTTTTCTGTCTTCTTGAATTACACTATATCATGTTGTTCATAAGAAACTGCAGCATTGTCATGTTAACAGGCATTGCTATGTTACCTCAAAGCATCTGATTTACTTCCTTGTAGTTGTTTGGTAGAACAATGAAATTAATGAATTGTGTTCAAGCCAGTGGCAGCTTTGATGCTTTTTAGCTGGCAGAGATATCAACAGAAAATTTTATGGTAGAAGTGAGTATGCAAATATGTATAATGCAATGGAGGTTTAACAGATCAGTATCATACAAAAAAGGAATAGCATATGTTATTCATTATCAAGCTAAAACTAACTACAGAAGAATAAGTAAGTGCTACACACAGGCAAAGATGAAAAATGATCAATACCTTGTAACTTTCTCCTATATGTTTCTTTCCGAGCTAGCCTCATTTGTCACATGCCTGTTTCTGCAGGCTTGGATATAGCCAGTGAAATCACCACTGAAGACTACTGCTCAGGTTTATACAGAAATTCAAATATGAAACTTGTTGTATGTTGTGACACTTGTATTTCACAATTATTTCTGGAGACAAGTAGGAGAAAGTTGCAAGGTCCTTTCAAGGTAATGGCCATTCTTCATCATTCCGCAGAACAGATTTTAGCAGGGTTTATGAAGTTTTAGGGGGGATTGAAACCACTGTACCCCAGATAAGAGCCATCTCTGGTTGAAGCCTTATTAAATTAAAAGATACCCATTCTTGCAAATGTGTGCCAAAATTGCATCTTAAATTTTGTGTGTGCAAAATGTAATAGCCTATGTATGTATTCGTAGTGAGATACACTGGTTTGCCTTACATTTATTGGGTTAGCCACATAATTTTAATTGGTGCAAGGCAAACAATAAATGTACTGCTTTATGATTTCTGATAAACCTTTGTGGAGCAATGGAAATTGGAGATGCTCCGTCTGCTATAAAAGATTCTGACTGAAGTGCTGCAGCTACACAGCAAACCTCTAGACCTGCAGGCATGGTTTTGGAGCAGTACAAGTGCTTCTGAGTGAGGCCATACCTGATCTGTATAACAGGGACTTCCTTGTACAGAAACAAACCTTTTTGGATCTGTGTGAACAAACTTTTCCTGTGTCACGATATGAGCTTCCAGAAACAGGTTGCTCCATACACAAAACTGCTTCCCCCAGACTGCTCATCATTGCTGTGGAGAAAGTAATTTTTTAGGATAACCTAGAGAAGTTGGGATGTAGATTTTAGGTGGCATAGGCTGAGAAAATTAGCAAATACACCTGAATAATAGATGTTTTATATAATAGTGGCATCTTGAGTTATTCTAGGAAAACTCATGCACTATCCCTCCATAGCTTGTTCTGAGGTAATTGATCATGTATGACATCAATGCTGCTCCCTGAATTCTGCATGCTTTGGTGGCCACAAAGGGTAGCTGAAATTATATATCATACTTAGACATTTGTACAAGACATTGCTGGTTAATGACATTTTAACCAATGAGATATTAGTGGCCATTGTTTTGGATGACCCCTCCCAGGCTGTCCTACCACGATCAACCAAGCTATAACCTGAACACATAACCATTAGGAAAACAGAACTTAATTACTCACCTATTAGTCACAGATTTTTAGGTGGAGTAGAGCTGTTACAAGGGCAAAGGCAATAAGGAATTGCTCATACTGTTGTTTGGATGTCAATAGCATGAAAGTCATGGTGTAAGTGTGTGCAAGACTGTGCAGGTCAGCGTGTGACCAGGGTTTTTTTCTCGGGGGGGGGGATCTTCAGCATCGCTGCCTTCCAGAATCAGTTTCCACAGTGACGAAGCAGTCCTTCAGAACAAGCATAGGAAAGCTAGCCCAGGGCATGGTCCTTTTTCTATACTGCCAAAAATGCAATATTTGCTTAAAAATCCTTGAGAAGGGCATCATCTATGTTTTGATATGTTTACCTTTGAAACTGAGTCAGGAAGTAAATTGTGTCTGATATTTTGTTACGTATTGATTAGTAGCCTCTATTGATTTCTATCTCTGTCCTTGAGGCAATTCATGTTTGCACATTTTTAGATCATGGAATTCTGCTCAACTAGAAACAATTTTTTTTCCTGATCTTTGTTGGTTTTTTTTCCTCTAGACTTTAGTACCTTAACAACAAAGCTATCTTCTATTACGTGAATGTGTATTTCAAGAACAACAAACATTTTCAAAAACTGACATCTCTGTAATCAGTTTTCAAAGTATTTCCTTAGAAGTATAATGCAGTGCAAAACCAATAACCATCATCATCATCATAAAACACAATATATTGAGGAAGAGAGTCCATCCGTATAGGCTTATGAACTAGCAGCTATGGCTCCTGTTCTGCTTGTGACCTTGATAGTCTTGCACATGTGGTATAGTTTACAAAGAGGTTAATGCAATCATTTCTTCCCCCAAATGAATAGAAACTGGTGGACATTTGACATCCCCAGTGTGCTAAGAAAGCAATTCTAAATACCTGTGGTCACTGCTGCATTTTTTCGTCTTTCAACTAATTTAAAAAATCCCCACCTCTTCCATGATAAATGCTGTGAAACGTACAAATGTCCTTATTGACCTCACTTAGGTCTTTGACCTGACCTTGCTGAATTCATGTTCATTAATGAGAGAAAATTAAAATCTTGAAAATGTTAAGGTCTATTAAACTAGGCCAGCCTAATAACGTTGTGTGTGGATTACAGGAGATTGAAACCCACAACTAGTGAGAAGTTAAAATCACTGGCAGAGCAACATTTGCCTGTGGCAAATTTTCAAATAAAAACTCTACTCTTTTTTATTGTTATAACCCGTACTAACAGAAAGTGGAAAGATGTAGTTTCTCATAAATTAAAGGAAAGCTTGTGTATTGTCGCAGACTCTTCATGGGAAATAAAATTAGCAAACTACTCATACAGCATAAGAAAAATCAATTATCCCATGCCAAGTAAATGATTAATTTCCCAATAATTTACTGCTTTTTATTTAAAAACAAACATCTTCTTGTTCATCAAGCATAATTGAGAAAATGTATTACTGCAAAACGGTTCTAGGGAATTGTTTGCTTCTTCAGGTGTCCAAGTCCTCTTGCAAAAAGAAAAAAAAAGAAAAAGAAAAAAACACAACAGTCAGATGTCTGACTGTGCTGAGAGAGAAGGAGAGGATAAATTTCAGCATAAATCTGTCCTACATGCCTTCTGTGTAATGTCTGGACCATTAGACGTAAGGAAAAAATTATTTTTCCCAGAGACTTTGCATTTCTATCTACTGCTCTCAAACCAAACAAGGAAGCATGGTGGAATAAAAATCTGATCCTAAAATACTTTCATAAAGTTGTGTAGTCTTACCCATGCCACAAGATTAATTGCATAAATATATATGTTGTATACTTATTCAGACACTAGGAATACAAAAAACTATGACTGGTCTCAGCTTTCCTATGCAATACAGAGTAGAAAGAAACCAATGTAATAAAATGGTATTAACAAATGACTTAATTTCCACAGAGTGAGTGTCATTAAAGCCTTAGGCATTTTTTTTTATTTCCCATTTCTAGGATTAACCAGTTCTAGAGCAGAAGGAGAGAAATTAATATCAAAACCAGCTTGTATGTTTTTATCTTCATCTTATTGATCCTAAATAAGCTCAGTATATTTGGAGGATGTTTCTATTAAGCAGAAAAAGTCAAGGGATTTAGAAAGGCACTCTTGGAGAAATCTCACCTTTTGACTAATAATTCATAGGCAGCATGGAGGTTACTGAAACAATCATAAGAAATACGAATATTCCTTGCACAGGAGGAGGAACAAGAGAGGACCTTGAGCTTAAATTCTCATGAAGTCATGCTATTTATTAGGAGAAGTATTTCACTTTATGTAAGACAGAGGAAGAAAAGATGTTACTACATTTTGACAGTTTTCTCACTTCACTGGAGAGAAGGGAGATGAGAGAGAAAAAAGATAGGAAAAAGAGATAAAGGAAAAAGGAGACACATATAGGGAAGAAACAAATCCTTCTTTTTCACTGTTTAATAATCTGACATTGGGGGCTTGGACAAGATGACCTCCAGAGGTCCCTTTACTCTCAACCATTCTATGACTTTCTGTTTAAAAGTGAGGGGCATTTTTCCTTTACAATATATTGGTCTAATCAATAAGTATTCCAGGCTAAAGACATGGCACACATTTAGGGATACTGAAAATATTTCCAACCAGAGTATTTTCTGGAATGACTCAATACAACGGAAACATGAGTAGCCTACCATAATGATGTATTTTAATCTGTTTCAGAAATATCTGCTATTAGCTAGTCTTGGCTACTGGAATAGGCAAGCCAGTGGTCTAAATCAATACAGCAATTTTATTAGGACCCTGCAATATAGAAGCAAGGTGAAAGCTGGTGTCCTTCAGATTAGGTTACTCTTTGCATGTATTTAACTTCTTCTCTATCTCCTGACTAAGATAGATTATAGCACAGGGATGTTTATTTAAAGGTTTTAAAGATGACAATGACATAAACCAAGTATATTTTAGTGCAACATGAGGGGGATAGAGCTCATAAAGGTATATTCTGCCTAAATTCCCACCTTTTGTCATGTATAAAAAAGGACCAAGAATATATGGGATGAATTGATTTATTCTTGTGGGGATGAGAAAAGTCTCATTTCTAAGTCCATATACATAGACTTTATTTTTCCTCTGAGTCAGAGAACAATGCAAGATCGCTATTGAGGGGAGATTCTGCACATGTGTTTATATTATTTAATAAACAATATTATATGGAGAGGAAGCTAGCAGCTGTCCTTTTTTCGCTCCTATCCATAAATCTGCCACAGCACTGAATCTGACAAAGTGAAACTCTCTAGTTTTCAGTTTGTGCTTAACACTGTTGCCAAACTTCATAAAGATATTTTATGGCCTGTTGAAGTGCTAAGACGCTAGACTTCATGAAAAATGAAGTCTCTAAATGGATTGGAGCTATATCACTCAAGGAGTCTAAAAAATATCACTGAGAGTCACAGCTATTAGTGACAGCACTGTGGAGTAATCTCACCCTGCTTATGACACAGCTCTAAAATATCCAAGCACATGGTGCCACTAATGACGAGCAATTTTCACCCAAACACCTAATTATGCTATATAGATCCAGGCTGCTTGGGTCATTTAAGCTTCCTCTGTATGGAAAAAGAGTAGTGGCAAGGGCTTTCTCACTGCCTTGGTCTGTGTGAAAGGTAAGGTACAAGGTATGGCTATCATTCAGCACAACTTAGCCAAAGCAGGAGCTACTGTAATCCTATGCTTTCTACTGCTCTTGCTCAGGCATTTCTGTTTTTTTCTTGTAGAGATACTGGTTCTGCACCACCAAGCAATGAGCTGCTTCAGAAACATATGATCAAAAGGTCAAATCACCTTTTTCTTGAATTAGCTTCTGAAATTTCCTTGTAAGCAATCACATGAGTATCAGGACTTTTACAAGGAAAGGGGTAAGAATGCACATTTGGGGACTGTGCAGTACTGTGACAGTCCCAGTATATTGTACCTTAAGGACTGTAAAACCTCACTAGTAGTATCTCTGTTGCTATTTCGCAGTCTCATAACCTCATGTCCCATCAGTCCATGTCATCCAGCACTGATTTCCGCCCCTCCATTCCCAAGGTGCGTGTTGTAAACATATAAACACTGCTAGAACTCCAGCTTTGTAGGAAGTTCATTTAGAGTTCACCTCTTTAAGAACCACATAAAGCAAAAAAACTCTCTGCGCTCTGACCTAGCAGAATAATACACAGATCCAACGGAACAAACTGTGTGTGTTTATTTTTTTCACTCAAAGCATTTTTTGGTTCAAGCCAGTTCTCTGGTGTGCACATGAGTCTAATGCTTCCCTTACCTTCCTGTAGGGAGATATCTACTCTAGGATGTGGATTCAGCCAATCCTAAATTTACCACCCAGCTAAAGTACGTTTTTCCATTCTTGCCTCCATTCTCTCCTGTAACTGGTCGCAGACACCTTTGTTCTAGATTCTTCAGTAACTTGTCAAATAACAATGTTGCTGAGGTGAGCAAAGCTCCGTTATGAGGTGATACGTTGCTGCTTTACCTGGGATTCAGGATGTGAGTTAGTAGCTACGCCTGAGTCCTTTCACACATCCCTGGGGGGAGATCATCTGCCACATTTAATGCCTTCGTTGCTTGGCCTGTATCAAACTTCTTAGGAAGCTGACTTTCATCTGGTGCAGATATGCTTCTATTAAAATGAATAACTTTTTTTCTATTAATTTGATCTTGTTTTAAGAAATTCTTTGTTTAAGTGGTTGATTGTGGGGGGTTGACCTTGGCTGGTTGTAAGGTGCCTACCAACAGGGTCTATCACTCTCCCTCCATCAAGAGGACAGGGGGAGAAAATATGCTGAAAAGCTCATGGGTCGAGATAAGGACAAGATCACTCAGTAAGCACCATCATGGGCAAAAGAGACATAACTTGGGGAAGATTAATTTAATTTATTGCCAGTTAATAACATAGCAGGATAATGAAAAATACAAACAAATCAAAAAACACCATGCCCCCACCCCCTCCCTTCTTCTCATCCATCTTGGAGCCAGCTAGCACTGGGTCTGTCCAACATGGGGGCAGCTTCTGGTGCCTTCTCACGGAAGCCACCACTGAACTCCCCTCCCGCTACCAAAACCTTGCCACTTAAACTCAACACACTGATCCAAGAAATTGTAACAAAGATAATAGAAAATTATTTTCAGTAAAGTCAAAAAGAAAAAAACTAAAATACTGTTCCAGAAGCCCTCCAATTTGGTTTAAAATTAATGGGTCATTTAAATTTAACATTAACTGAAGCCATCACGCTTTTTATTTTTGCTAAGGTACTAGAACTATGAAAAGTCTTGGAATACAGTAGTCGCCTACTCCCCCAGCATCCTTCATTTTAGGTCTGTGCAGCAACCTAAGAAATAATAAACAGTATATGTTCAAGGTCCAAGGGGAAAGTGTTTGCATTACGCTTGAAAGTCAGATCTAAAATTTCTTCTTCCTTTCCCACTCTCTCAAAACAGGTTGCTGATAGGTTGAGCTGAGGAAGAGTGGAAATCCTGCATAAGGCATTGGCTCTGGTAGAGGGTGACACAAGTTCATCTAAATACATTAGCTGTTCATACTCTGTCTGCTAGAAGCTGCTCTCCTAATAGCCATGACAGCCTAAACGGACATTGCCAGTGTGCATCAGTCTTTGAAAACATCAGGTGATAGGGTGGTAAAGCTGTCAGGAGGGGCAGACTCAAGGGGCAATAGAGTTCAAAGAAAACTTAAATCTGAAGGTCTGTCGGTGTTGTTACTGACAGCTTCCACAGAGCAATGATGGCTGATGCAATGTATTCTCTGCATGGTTTAATGTTTAAGCAAGAAAAATTCTCATATAAATGATGAGGTTTCAGGTGTCGAAGTCTCTAAGTATAGTTCTGTGTAAAGAATTCAGCAGTACTCTAAGCTCAAGGCAGTAGCTGCTATGACCACATGCCCATGCAATTGGGAATACTTCACAATAACATAGCAACTCTCACTCAAGCATGGTGGTGAAAATGTTTCTCCATCCTTGCTGTCTGTCGACCAGTTAGAAGACCAAAAGAAATGGTCATGTTGTGGATTGGGTTTCTCAGAGGTTTTCATTTACCTTCTGGATGTATGGGTTCTTTTATTTTCTCTCTTCTGTCATCATCCTGTTTTTATTTTCACCAGACTAGCTGTCACATGAACATTTGAAAATTTGGATTCTCTGGAGCAGCTGTGTTAGCTTGGCTCATCACCAATGACTGAGTTATGAGGAAGACTTTGTAGATGATAGATCAAAGAGGAGCAAATAGTGAGGATATTCTGTTCATATTTGTTTTTTCTGTCTGACTTAACTTCCAAAGTCCTCTTATTTCCTCTTTTGTTTCCTGCTGCCTAGATTTTGCTCTGCAAATATCAGTGTATCATAGAAAGATAGAATCTGTCCATATTTGTTTTTTCCCTTGCCTGACGAGAAATAAAACTGCTTTTCAACAGCAAACTTTTGAACAGGCTTGTATGAAGCTACATGCAGTGTTTTTCTTCAGTGGGATGGAAATTCCTTGGGTTGTTTCTACTTGCTCTCCTCCTAAGGTTTAAAACGTACTTGCTTCCTATGTATTAGGCTTTCATTCTCATCACACTTGATTTTTGTGTGGGGATTTATTCCCCATTTTTTTCCCTTTTAATTACTATTTTAACAGGACTTTTGTACTGAAATTGAAGGTAATTATTCTGTTGTTTTCTATTAACTCATTCCTTAAGCTGATTTCAGCTGTTCAAATGAGATTAAAAAAACTGAAAGAAATATCAGCTGTCATGCTTCCAGGCATTTGGTGACTTTGCAGGATTAGGAATAAACTTATCTGGTAAGTGGTTTTTTCCATAAAACTGTCTGATACAGCAGTTCAAAACTTGCCTGGAAGCAGCTACTATTAGCCCATGTTGAAAAGAGGATAACCACACTTCATATACCATTTATCGATATAATCAACAGCACAAATCCCTTCTTCTATGACTGCTTCTTGTGCCTATGCCGTTGCGCATTGCAGCTGTACATGGCCTTCATTTACACTTGGGCTGTAAGAATATTTGAGAAAATCACCTGCTTTAAACTTGTCTTTTCATTTCTTAAATTTGCCAACAGGTTGTAAGCACAAGCCAGGCTTCTCTTATAACTCTGAATTAGAGAAGAGAATCAAGAAACATTAACAGTGACAGTAAATGGGTATTTAATCATTTGTTATAATGATAAGGAATACTATAATAGTCAGTATAGTGCTCATTATCCAGTGTAGAGAGTGATTTGTATTCATTAATATATTCACAGGTTTATATTCCAACATCTCCATGAGCTGGGAAAGTTAATGTACAAATGCAACAATAAAAAATATATTTAAAAGAAATCCTGTTAGGGGTTAGGTGAGAAATAAAAACTACTTGAGGGAAGATAGCATGTTTTTTAAAATTAATTTTACCAGTTTGAATCTAAGCTACTGCATTACACATGCTAAATCAAAGGGACTTTTTACTGAGTAGAAATGGAGACAATTATAGATTATGATTATCTACCGCACTAGTAATCACTATCAATTATTAAATTCTTATGATGAAACTAAGAAACTAGTTGTCATAGAGGGAGAGGTGGAGTAGTCTTTAAAACAAATAAATAAATGAAAGACAAAGGACTGGAACCAGCAGAGAGTCTCAGTTTGCATTAGCTACCAACATAGACTCAGCACTACAAAAAGACTGGATCACCACGGCAAGGTCATTTTTTCTTTTTCTGCCTCTGGCCGTTCTCTTCTCCTCCCCTTCCCCCCCCTCCACCCTTAAGTTGGAGAGC
>VYZV01037291.1:0-12821 GCA_013401275.1 Pandion haliaetus | reverse complement strand
CCTGTAATTAACGTAATTAATATAGTTTTTTGGTATAGAGTAAAAAGCAAAGCTGAAATACATAATAAACTAAGTCATTGAGCATATTCATTGTTGTAAGTAAAGCAGACAAGCCAGATGTTCAGAGATTACTGGTGTAAGTATCGAGGGAAAAGGCACACAGAAAAATCTAGCTGCTTGTTTTGTCTTTGGAGATGATCAAAAAGAGCTTTCCCTGCTTTCCCTTCCCCTGATTGAAAGGCTCTTTTCTATCAGCTAGAATGACTGGCTAGCACTAAAACAATTCTCTGGAGCAGCTCATCTTGAACCATTTACAACAGATAAAAAGACAGAAAAATGCAGTTCTACAAACACCGTCATGTTGTTAAATTACATGTAATTTGGGTGAGATTTTTACTCCCTTTTGCTCTTCACAAGCACCAGAGCTGTGAAGCCAAGAGCCATAGCTCTTGAATGCATTAGACAGAGACATTTCTCCTACTCACTAAATAAATCTTCAGTTTGCTGTATACTGCAATCTGTGCCTTGCCACTTTGTTCGCATTAGGACATCCCTTTCATTCAACTGTCTATTTCGGTTGCACACACATAAATGTTACTATCATGCTCACATTAACACATATGAAACAATAGCCTGAGGGGATTTTTACCTTGACCTTTGCTTCTTTTTCTTGCTAACATGCGTTGCCTACTGCCTTCACTTGTCTCTCTGCGTACAGTTCCCTGAGATTATTTTTTACCCTATCCACTGAGTGCATAGCTTCTGATTGTATTTCTGGTCACAAAACAATTCCTTTCTAGAGCAATTAATGGAATGGAAAAAACTGTCTGTCATAATATAGATACCCCAGCAGAAAAAAGGCGATTCTACTTCAGTCCTGTGAGCAGGAGAGACTACTCACTTGCTTGTCCATTGAACCTTGCTGAGAGGCTAGAAGCTCAGTCTCTTTTAAACACAAATAACAAACCCCATGCATCAGTAATTTCCTATTATACACATGAACATGAGTCTTAGTTCTCATCTGTGCTTATGAACACAGTGGACACCTCTTCTTTCTTCCTGATCCTTCATTTCACACATCCCAGAGAAAGAGGCACAGTGCAGCCTCCCTTGATACATTTACCTTCAGCCACCCATCCTTGTGTGCTTGCAAAAGGGAGCAGGTGGAAACTGCACTGGCTCTCAGCTGGTGTAAAATCCACCTACAGAATGAGAATGCCGCTGTAGGAATTTTGGCTGGCTTATGGCAGTTTTGAACAAAGCAGTCATCAAAGCCAGTTATCTCACCTATTCTCTTGAATTAATTCTAGCAGGTAAAATCCAAATAAAACTGAATGATCAGAGCAAGTTCCCTGACACTGGCAGCTCCTGGAATTCTTGTAGTGCCTCATGCAGCCTTTCTTAGAAATGTAGTTTCTGCTTGGGTGTTGTGAAATCAATAGCTGACATTGTTAAAAAAAGGATTTTGGAGAAGAGAAAGGAGGAAGAAGATATCTAGTGGCTTAAGAGGCTGAATGGAGATAAGAAGAAATTGTTTAAAACAGAGTAGATAGAAAGACTCTAAAAGGAAAGCAAGCTTATGAGGAGGAAAGGGTAGGACAAATATGATAAAAAGGAGAAGAAAAAAGAAAACAAGAAAGAAAATATGAGTGCAGAAATGTGTTAAAAGATCATAGCAATGAGTTTTATTTTATATGACTAGTTAATAAAAGGATTCCAAGAGCAGGCAACATGGCCAGAGTGTGGCGAGGAAGGCATAGAAAGATTTTTTTACCCACCGTGTTTTGGCAGTATAGCACAGAAAGTAAAAGGTGGGAAACCTGGAGAGAAGTCGTAAAAGTGAGAGGACAACAAAGGAAAGGCCACATTACTAAAACAGTGAGCCATAATCAACAGATTGACTTCCTAACCTTCTGAGTAGGGTAGGCAGGTAAGTGGCCCTGGGATTGTGTGTTAAGGGCTTGAAAGACCCATTCAGGTAAATGTTTCCTTTTTTGTGAAAATTCCTCAGCTACATGCAACTCTGGCATTACTTCTTTTGATGAAGCTATAGCTAAAGAGATGGATTAATTAACAATACTAGAAGAGGAAAATCTTCAAACAAAAGAGTTAAGATGAATGTATGTGGAAGTAACAGTATTTGCTTTCTAATCAGTTTGCTGCATGTCTTATTTGGGTTTTCTATTGTTCCTTTAAAAGTCCAGTCTTTCATATACTTGGGAGTAGGCCGGGACAGTGTTCCTTCCCTATATATTTAATTAAAGTGAGAAATATCAGGTGAGTAAGAAATACACAGAAGCTTGGAAATGGGAATATCTGATCCTAGGCAAGACATCTAAGATTAGTTTGGCTAAGGAACTGCTCTTCTAGCACCTTCCCAAACTTCTGCATGTTAGGACTATCTCAGTTGAGTTATACAGACGAGTAATGAAATTAATATAAATTGCTACATATTCTCACAGGCCTAGATAAATGGCTTCAGAGGAAGATGACTTATGAAAGTCTGAAACTACAAATGTACTTAGAGACAAGATGCTGATTTTGATTTGGGAAAACTGCTTGCTCAAACACTTTCAGAGTGACCCTGGCAGACGCAGATTACCATTCACAAAAATCCATTATTGATCTGATCTCCACAACCTCATGGCAAAACAGCTCTCGACCTCACACTGGAGAGCAACTGGTTCAGAAACTCCTTATACTGCAAAGGTCGGCAAGCACTTTTCAGACCTTCAGCGTTCTCACCACTTTGAGCTGCTGACTCTAGTAAATGCTTGTCACTACTCTTGTCTGCATTACTACTTTGGAGCAGAATGGGGGTACCCTGCAGATTCCAGAGCAGTCATGTATTCTTCAGGAAGCCTCAGAAGAGAATTGTGAATCTGCAGTGAGTATGACCTGTTTTCTGCCCTACTGAAGATTAAGCACAACATTTTTTACATAATTTGAAAGTATCAACAAAATATTTTGTTCAGTTTGTTTTATTGTGGAATTTCAGTTTCCAAAATACTTCCATTTAAATCCAAATATTTCCATGCATTAGAGCATTCATGATTTTTTTTCTGTCTTTTTTTACAGAGGGAGGGAAGGAGGTAATGTTGTTCATGTTATAAGCCAGTTTATCTTGAAAGGTGTTAAAGGAAAATAATTAAAATAGCTCTTTGACACCTGATTATTTTTTTTATTTTAGGAACAAGCTGTGAGGGTTAGAGAGGCTACATTAACAAGTGTAAACTAATTTCTAAATGCCACAAAATTAATTTTTTTCCTACAACAAAGAAAAAAAAAATTTTTCATTTTCATTGATTAATAACCTTTGAAAAGATGCATATTTTGATTGTAGTAGCATTCCTGAAAGCAGACATATTTTTAAAATGTTTTGGGATGCTTTGTTCTTTTTCTTAACTTAGAAAGAGAACTGAAAAGTTAAAGGTGCATCAATTTTTACTGGGAAACATTTGTTAGAAGATACAGTAGAGCACAAGTACACATATTTTTTTGTACATAAACTGAAGAACTCACCTCATGCAGTTCAAAACACCAACATAATTTTCAGCAGGGAGCCATTCTCAGTGAAACTTCTTGTCTTGCATGCAAGCTCAAAGTAATCAGATAGACAGCTCTTCGTTTGCCATAGCTTTGGTGGTGTGTTCAGTAAGTAATCATGTAGGTTATCATACACTTATTAATTCTTGATTAAAAAAGTAATTCTTGATTATAAACAATATGTTAAACAGTGAATTACTGGATTTTGTTATGTTTGGGCAAGGCAGGGAAGAAGCAGGAGATGAATGGAGGAGTTATGTTAAACTGTATAAAGGAAAGACCTCATTTAGCAATCATAAAGAGCACACAGCATGAAGTGAGCAAAGGGCATGCAGAAGGAAGTGTATTTTCAAAAATACAATTTGAAAAGTACTGTAAAGGGCTGTATGGCAATAAAGGTGTGCCATTTAGACAGATTAGTTGAGCCATTTAACCATTGTTTAGAGACACTGGAAAACATTGCTCTGAATCTGTTTCGGCCAGTGTTTCCAGTTTAAAAAATATGATTCTTGCCAGGGTAGCAGTGAATTGGATTGCACAGTGTTATTATGGTGAAGTAATGTAAGTTTGCCCTAGGAAGATTTCTGTATGGTACACATCATGTCCCATATGGGTATGAAATTCTGACACAAAACTCGTCTTGAAAACTGTTTCAGAGCTTGTGAAGTAAACAAATATTAAATCTTTTGTAAAAATCAGAATTTTCTTTCTAGCAATATGGGAACACCAGTCAGGGCCCCAAGCAAGTCTCTCCTGGGGAAAAGGAGTTGGATCTCCAGGCCATGGACCCCACCAGGCACCTCCATAGCAGCTGGTGAGAGCAGCAGAGATGGAGGTGCTGGGACAGACCTCACAAGAGGGCAAGGGCTGCCCCCTCCTGCCCTGGGAGCTGGTTTTACAATGAAACTCTTCCATTTGGCCCTGCCTAAGCTGCCCTACAGACCCCCAGCTCCTCTGGTGCCCTGATAATCACATTTCTCCATGGTCTTACAGCATGCACAGACAGCTTTCCCAGCAGCCAAATGATGTGATTTTGTTTGCCTTTTATGTAAAATAAGTATAGTTATAATTACTGGGCTTGTCTTACTTAAAAGTCGACCCAAGTTCTGAATGATAACGCACAAGCTCAAATAGCTTAGATGGGACACAGAGGCTGGCAAAGTACTTCTACAGTACTTACCCTTCAAGCAAGATCAAAGCAATTGCTGTTAGTGAGACACAGGGCTTTTGTGCTACAGCAAAAGAAAATACACAGTTCTCTTATAACAGTTAATCGTATGATTTCCTTCATTACAATGTGACCTGCTTTGTGCAATTTCCCTCATTAAAATATGTACACGCTGGCATTTATTTATTTATTTACTTACTTATTTATTTATTATCGATTGAAAATACATGAATTTTAGGCATTTGGTTATAAATGGCAACATTGCCATTGTGTTTGTCTTTTTGCAGTCTATGAACCGCACTGATGAATTGAGATTTATGGGACAAATATTTGTGAGGAAAAATCATGAAGCATCAGGATTATTCAGTGTCTGCTAGATGAAGTGCAACAGCAGTGTTTTTCAGGAGTGCAATACAGTCCTGGTGCAACAGAGATAACAGTTCTTACACAAGTCTGTATCAAATATTGCTGTAGTGACTGTAACATGGTGGTCACAACACTTTTAGGATGGCACTTTCCTTTGCATTATGAAACACTTGTGTTTGTTTTCACAACCAGAAAAAGAGACTTGGGGTATGTTTCAGTTTTTGTCAGGAGAAACAGAGTAACATAACCAGCAATCTTTATCAGGCAGAACAATACAAAATATAGTTAACTGAAAAATATTAATTGCTAATCTTATGCAGGTTTCTGTGTGCAATGAAATTTGTTATTCCTAGAAATAGTCACTGAGACAAGAACAGTGGGCAACAACCATAAAAATAAAGTCCAGGGTGGTGCCTTTCATTAGCACAGAAAGTAACTACAGTCTGCTTGTGTTGTTGCACTTACAATATATATTAGAATTATTGGGACTGCAAAATGTCATGCAAGATTTACTCACAGAACTGCTTTTTTCTTTGTTCACGTCATATGAGTGATGTTGAACCAGGCTTGTGTATTCCTTACTGTGCTCCTGATGCTTGTGATTCACATAGGGCATCCATGCTGTGAACACAGGATCAATATGAAAATAATATAATTATTTATTATTTAATCTGACTTCCCATACAATTTAAAATGAGGAAATGCTAGGCAATGAGGAATCTTTAAAGCCTGGATTTTTCTTCATGGATGGTCATTCTATGACCCTGCTCCATATGATTTGTTCAGAAAAGATATCATTAGTATGCACATCTTTGTATGCAGTTAGGCAATGTGAAAAGCAGAAAGAATACCATTAAAAGAGAAGACAGGGTAAAAGAGATGGAAGGCATAGATGCATGCAATGTAGGGTTAAGTTTATTTTCTTCCTTTTCTCCACTAAAACATGAGATTATCTCAAGATAACACATTCTACTCATTAAACTGCAGTTAGTTTAGGTTATAAATGTAAGGATAAAATCTCAATCTATGTAAGAAATGAGTGCCATAAGAAGAATCCCAGCTGCCTTTGCAAACTGAGGCTGTGCCTAAATGGGAAGCCCAAAGAGACTGCCAAGCTTCTAGGGTATGTGCCTTTGCCGTGCCCTGGCTCTATAAGCAGGGTAAAGTTACACATCTCGGTTTCAGAAGAAAGGAAAGTAGGGCACATGGGATGGAAAATAGCCATGCTGTGTGCCATTAGGTCACAGATGCAGATAACTGAGGCACTGGTCCTTGCGGTGTACTGCAGTGACAAGTCATTGTAAAAGTACTTTGGGAGTTCAGTTAAAAGCTGTATAATTATATTTCAAAAAAAAGACTAGCATTTTATTTTTTGCACTAAAAAGTTACCGGTAGCAGTAGAGAAATAAATAGTGTCTACTTACATTGCTCCTCTCATTGAATATTGTCAACTGCTTCATCTGCCCTAAAACTATTAAGTGATCTATAAACTTTCTACATTAAAACAGTTTACTCATGTATGAAAAGGGTGTGTAAAGGAGTATATTAATGTGTATATAAACCCAAAAAAGAAAATTTTATTCAAGAACACAAGGAAAATTACAGGTATAAGGCTTTATATTTTCAGCTCTGTGACTGCTAAAGCAGAGACCAGCTATCTTAAGGTGATTATCCCTTGACATCTCAGTTATCACATCTAGCAGCCTGAATAGTTCTTCCATTATATTTAATAACATGTACTTGTAGTTGCCAGTTTGTTATTATTCAGAGATCCAAAGTTCATTTTGCTTGCCTACATCCCTGTAGAATATAAATGAGTATTAATATAGATTGTAAAAGAAATATTTCATATCAGTGTAGAACTCACTAAGGGTTAACTACTTCAGCCTAGAAGTGAGATAAGACAGTGAGAGCGAAATCAGGATTTTGATCTGGAAATGATCTCTTGAGGTCTGAATAGACTGAGTTCATGCTTTCTTTACAAAAGAACACCAGAAATTGTTTCTGGTATTCCTTCTAAAATATCATGTAAACTATAATTGATATAAGGCTAATGTTTTCATTTCTTTCCCACGCATGGCAAAATAGTAAGTCTGGCCCACTTATGACAAAATTCCTACTTAAGCACCTACTGGTGTTAGTGAAAGACCTTGCTTTACTTTCATCTGTTTCAAAGCACGCCCCAGATAATGAAAAGTTTCATGCACATTCCTCTCTCCATAATTCATTAACTATAACTGAAACAGTATGCAACCTGCAGAAATGGGAGAAAAATGAAAGTTTTTCAAAAAGACAATGTAAACTAGATTACTTAATGCATCCATATTTTTTGCTAATGTCTTTGTATAAATTTCTATAAATTACTTGCAAAGCCAGAAACTTTAGGAAAATGTCTAGATTTTTTGTGTATCTAAATTCAGCCCACTAACTATTACTTTAAAATATATGTTTTTTCAGACTTTTTCAGAAGACAGTTCTAGATGTATCAGGTGATACAGCAAGTATCAGTTGCAGCCATGATTTCTTGACAGATTCAGACGGATTATGGTCACTCCCTTAATGGCACAAGGAGAGTAGATTTTGGAATTAGACCTAGCAAGATTATATATGCCTCCCAAGCCTAATCCTTATTTCAGCCTGTTGTGGTTTAAGCCCAGCAGGCAACAAAACATCACAAAGCCATTTGCTGGTGTGATGAGGAGGAGAAAACACAAAGAAATGTTTGTGGGTTGAGACAAGGACAGGGAGGGATCACTCACCAATGATGTTCATGGGCAAAAAACAGACTCAATTTGGGGAAGAAACAAAATCGATTTCATTTACTACACATCAAATCAAAACAAGGATATTAGGAAGGAAAATCAAACCTCAGAACACCTTCCCCCCACCCCTCCCACCTTCCCGCCTAATGTCCATTCCCGGTGCTTTCTACCTCCTCCCCCCCGGCGGCACAGGGGAACAGGGGATGGAGGTTGACTCAGCTCGCCACACAGTTGTCTCTGCTGCTCCTTTCCTCAGGGGGAAGATTCCTCATTCGTCCCCTGCTCCACCATGGGGTCCCTCCCACGGGAGACAGTTCTCCATTAACTTCTCCAGTATAAGTCCCTCCCATGGTCTGCAGTCCTTCACGAACTGCTCCCATGTGGGTCCTTTCTCCAGGCTGCAGTCCCTCAGGCACAGGCTAATCCAGCACAGGCTTTCCCACGGAGTCACGGTTATCTTTGGAGTCCTCCACCTGCACTGGCGTGGGCTCCTCCACAGGCTGCAGATGCGCATCTGCTCCCCCACTCCCCCCCATGGGCTGCAGGAGGACAGCCTGCTGTCTCGCCACGGGCTGCAGGGCCATCAGCCTCCTCAGGCGCCCCTCCTCCCCCTCCTTCTGCACTGACCTCGGTATCTGCAGAGGTGTTCCTCTCACATTCCAATCCCCCCACTCACTGCCGGTTCCCCTTCTTCAATCTGTTCTCCCAGAGGCGCTCCCACCATCACTGACTGGGTCAGCCTGGGCCAGAGGCGGGTCTGACTTGGAGGCGGGGGGGCTTCCAGCAGCTTCTTACAGGAGCCACCCCAGCGGCCCCCTCCCCTGCTCCTATGCCTCTTTATGTCCAGAACAAAATCAAAGTTTATTCAGGTATTTACTCAGGATGCCAGTCTTGTAGACTTTTCATACCAAAACTGTAGTGCAAAGTGTTGCTTCAAAACAAGCACAATGCAATTGAATGGTTTAGCACAATGTTGAATCTTATCATCCATTATGAAATGTTCATCAGCTCTTAGGAAATAGAAAATAAAAATACTGACATCTTATAAATTCTTTAGTCCTGTGGGTTATGTTACAATCATTCCTCTGCTATATCGTAAGTTACATAATTGCCATTCATTCAAACAAAAATTAGGAAAAAATACATTAAACCTTCTCTCAAATTTCCAGATCAGACATTTTTAGTACAACAAAAAAAGAAAAAAATCCCAGTGATAACTGGGAATATACAAGGCCTGGAATATCAAAGAAGAGAAGTTTTCAGGAAATGCCAGAGAATATAACCTCACCCCATTTTTAAAATAGTTCTTTATCAAAGAATTTTGCAAGCATGAGACATTATCTTCAATTACATACTTTTTTAAAAAATGAATACTATCTTTCATAGCTGCACACTGTGAAAGTTAATATAGTTCACATAAACACAAATCATGTGAAAGCCATCATTATCAGAGAAGAGTTTATCATATGATTCAGTAGATTTTTAATAACAGCCAACCATTACCTAATAATTGTGTAGGAACATACGTATTTTCCACCATACTGCTGAATTGTAAAGAGTGATCTTAAGAAATTAAGCAGTAAACAGAACTGTAGGACAATTCTGTGAAATCTATGTTAACAAAAGTTCATAAGAACAAGTAATGATTTTTTTTTGTTTGTTTGTTTCAGTATGTCCCCCTTGTTGGATCTGCAAAAGATTCAGAAAGGCAAACTCTTCTGGAATGTTTTCTTCCCTGAGGATATAGAGCTACTTGGCATGGGACCAACCTATTGGTTCCTTTTTCCTTACTTCATAAACGGCAGCTATTTTTCCAACCAAATTGCTCTTTGATGTTTATTATGCTTTCTCTTATTTCACATTAGCTTTGAAGACTCCCCTAATTTTGGGGGAATCCTGAAAACTTGCCAACTGTCCCAGCACAGAAGGAGAGGAAAAAATAGCAACACAACTGTCTCTGGGGCTGGAAATACCTTTTAGTAAGTAGATTTCAAGCAGGGCTACAATCTGACTAAGAAAAGGATTTAAAAACAAAAAAATGTCTGTATTACTCTATATAAAATACAGTGCAGTTCTGCAGTTTGGAGGAGGAAAACTTTTAAACTTCAAGGAGAAACTTTTTTGTAATTGTTCAAAAATTTGAATTGCATTGATACTTGGTGAAGATTAAGAGGTTTTTGCTATGATCAGAAAAAAATTCCCTGAGAAAAATTACCATACCTTTTATCTGATGAGTATTTTGCCATCATTATAAAAAAATGATAGTTCTCTGTCATCTGTAAAACTTTAACTTCTAATTTACAACAACAGTGAAAATTTAAAACACACTGCTTCATTTTTTAATGTTTTACCCTATGTCACATGATGTAAGACTCTTCACTTTCCTAAAGCTTTTCTGAAAGACCAGTCTTTCACAGGAAGACTTTGCAGCAAGGCTAGGACGATGAAACTCAATTTCTTCTGTAGTAGAATAATTTTTTTAATATAATGAAATAGAAATAAAAAATTCAAAGCTCAGAGAACACAGGACATAAAGAACATAAACATTGGTGAATAGTAAACGTCACCATGTTTTGCAGGAAATATAAACATGTGACACTGACATACTACATCAGACCAAGTGTTCATCTAGCCCAGTGGCCTTCCCTTTCTTATGGCAGAAAGTCAGAGAAAATACATATTAAATGTGCAGAATAAAAATGTTTCTTCTATATATACTCTTTCAGCTTCTATTAATCAATTTAAATACTTCTGAGCAAGGGGTTGAATTCAGCTCATTGTATTTAAGAAAAATCACTAGTCCGATCCCTTATGATTTCACCTAATGTCTCTTTGACTTGTTCATATCTTTGGAGTCCATAATATCCCATAGCTGTAGCATTCTACAGTTTCATTACATATGGTATAAAAAAGGTGCTTCATTTTATTATTTTTAAATAAATTACCTCATAACTTTTTAGTTATTTTCTATTCACCTATATGACTCTGCACACCTTTGCTCTACACCTGATGTCACCCTTCAGTCACCTCAAGCTGAAGAGTTTCTCTCTTCATATACAGATTGTTGCATAATTCTGTTCTCGTGGATGAGGAGTTCTTAAAAACCAAGGCACCCCTCTATAAGCCGAGACATAAAAGAGATTACTTTTTCTTTCTTTACACATGTGAGTAATACTTGTCAGCTAATAAGACTATGGACATAATTAGTTACATGTGGACTAACTGCTAATTACACTGGGAATAGATGTTTTTAGTAGATGTAATTTATATACTGAGGACTAGAGTTTTATGGGAGTTTTTGAATGCTTTTATTATTGTTTCTTTGCATTTATGATTCTCTCCACTTTTTGACATTTTCATCTAGTATTCTCTGCCTTGATTTTTTCAGGACTAGGAGCTTGGGAAATAAGTAAATCTTAGTAAATCTAAGTTCTCACTTAGCTTCAGAAAGTATTTATCCAAATTTACCCTAAATTTTTGTAGATTTGTACTTTAAAAAAATGGCCATTCTCATAAAATTACTTCCTTTTTAGTATTCCATTAAACTATTTCTCCATAGATCATTTATTTAATGTGCACAGTGAGGACTTCAAAATATTTGTGAAGTTTTCTGATGGCTCTAGAACAAAGATGCTGGTATTAATAACTGTGCATTGAAATATCATTATCTGTATTACTTTAGGAAGGGATTATATGGGCTTGAGATATAGTGAGAAAATCTACTAAGAGTTATCTAGCTCAATTACCAGAAGACATTCAAGTAATCAAAACTAAAAAGTAGATATCAGTATTCTTTCATAATGACTAGAATCCTACAGAATACCTTTTTCATATATCCATCTAGCTATAAATAGCCATTAAAATTGCAAGTTAGTCTCCAAAATTTGAAATGATAGATGAGTGTCATCTTTTTAATCTGCATTGTTGCTACAAGCTACCAATGAACAAAGTGCAGAAATCTTTAGCTTCTGTTTGTTTGTCTCTAACATATAGCACCCTTGAAAGTACAAAAGCAAGCATATTCTACTTTTAAATCTTTATAGTCTTTTGTGGATACAGACATGGTAAAGGTAAGTTTAGGGCTGCCACATACTCCATGATGATATATGCCACAGGTTTTCTATATCACTGCTTCTTTTTGAGGTTCATTTTAGTAACATCACTGAAGTTTTGTTCTCTCTTCAGGAGCTAGAAAATGTATGCAGTGAGACACAGTTCAGTGTGATTCAGAGAAAATTAATTCCTAATATACAGACACATAGAGGGTCCAAATCAGAGGTCTACATCATCTTACCAAACTTTTGACTTGACCAGAGTTAACCCTAAGAGAGAGACAACCTAGTACAACTGGAGCAAATGACTCCCTCCTTCCCCTCTAGATCTTTGACTGTTCTGTAACATTTTTGATTCTGGAATTAATTTCTTGCTAACAGGAAAAAAATACTTGATAGCATGACTGGAGTAAGGAAAGGGAATTTATTGATACACGGGAATTCTGCTATGAAGAAAAGCTGAGAGAATGGAGTTACTTAGCCTGGAGAAGAGAAGGCTGTGGGGAGATGTTATTGCAACTTTTGATATAAGATGGGGGTTTATAAGAAAGATAGAGAAAGATTTTTTACCAAGGTCTGTAGTGACAGAACAAGAGGAAACAGTTTTAAACTGAAAGAGAGTAGCTTTACATTGGACATAAGGAAGAATTTATTTATGATGAGGGTGGTGAGGCACTGGAACAGGTTGCCCAGAGAAGCTGTGGATGACCCAACACTGGAAGTGTTCAAGGTCAGTTTGGACAGGGCTTTGAGCAACCTGATCTAGGGAAAAATGTCCCTGCATGTGGCAGGTGGGTTGGACTGGAAGATCTTCTTTGAAAGTGTGAGTATGTAGTAAAAGTCATGTGCCAGAACACCAATGAACACCTACTTTCATATTCTAGTGTCCTGGGTTAAGCTGGGATAGGGTTAATTTTCACAGAAGCC
>VYZV01037286.1:28231-39622 GCA_013401275.1 Pandion haliaetus | reverse complement strand
CGTCACTGATGGGCTCGGCCTGGGCCAGAGGCGGGTCCGACTTGGAGCCAGGGAAGCTTCCAGCAGCTTCTCACAGGAGCCACCTCTGCAGCCCCCTCCCCCGCTACCAAAAAAAACCCCGCGCCACACGAACCCATAACACTAAGAAACCGTACTGGATAGCAACAGCATTGAATTTAGCAGATGATAACCTAGAGACATTCAGAACATTCTTAGAACATTTAAATCAGTATTCATTTTAAGGCCTTTGAACAAAATTCTGGTTTTAATACCCTGTGCTAAGGTCATAATTTTGGGGAGAAAACAAGTATATTCTGCACTAAAAAAACACCAAGCAGTTTTCTGCTTGTTCAAAGACTTAGCTCATTCTGCATTGTCAACTCTTAAAAGGCTACTCATTCTGACCACCAATCTAGATTACCACGTAAAGTACCATGTCCCCCTACACAAGCAAATAAACAAACAAGTATGTTACCCAGGAAATGACTTGAAGGAATGGCCAGTGATTTAAAGATTCAAGCATCACTGCCATGCTATCATAAAATGCTTTAAATGATGGAATTATGTTTCTTTTACAGATCTGGATTTGAACAGATAATGGCACACCTAATAGTTTGTAATGGCACTCCTACCTGCCAGTCTCATCCTGATTTTGAAGGTAGCAGTTGATTGTGTTGACTAAAAAGCTAAATAAACGACCATATAGAGATTTTGCCAAGAGATCACGGTAAAATTCCGCAATCTCTATAGTGTGTCTCCGTACAATCATGTCTCCTAAAAGAAAAAGCAGAAAATGGAGATGAAAGCATGTTATAATCTAAGTAATCTTAGTTACAGTAAATTTAGCTACAGTTACTTCTCCTTTGCCAAACCTATACATGGTGTTATTTTTCCTGAAGCCTCCAGTGAAAGATGAGAAGACTGTCAATACTCGCAAGATCTTCAGTTTGGAAACATGTACATTTGTACTTTTTTCAATAGAAAAGGGTACGAGTACCACGCAGAACTAGCATTTTACTGGAAAGAACTTTTTCAAAACTTTTTTTTTTTCCCCAGGACACCCCTGTTGACTTTAGTTCTAGTATTAATATCTGATCTGTTACCTTGACACACTTTTGTAAGATTAATCAAGTTAGGAGTCCAGCAACGTCAGACTGTGAAACTGTTTTGCTCCATATTACAAAGACATTTCTAATTCAGTGGCCCAGTCTGGCTTACTGCATGGCAGGTAATCCTACATATTCCTCAGAGAGAATATTTACAAGACTGTACAGAAAATAAGAAACAAAAATTATCTGCTTTTAAAATTCTCAAATCAGAAGGATCAAAATGCCACCAGGTGTGATCTATGAGAATGTAAGCTTGGCAAAGATTACCTTTAAAATATTGAACATCAGTTGTTAAGGCTGAAGCAAGCTCATCTGGTGAAACCTGAAGCATCCCCGCCACTGAAATGAGAAAGGAATTTAAAGAAAGCCTGATTTGTGCTCTACTGCATGTTTTTTTTTATGAATTTTCTTATGTAGATGCCATTTTTTAATAGTGAAAGAACCAACACATTAAAGGAAAGAGTGCTGTCATAGGAGTAATCAAAATTAATGAACACATAAAATCGGATTACTATAATCAGCATTTTGTGGAGTTTGAACATATCTGTATATTACATCCCAGCTTTCTTTCCCCTTTAAAGATTCTCGGGTCCTTCCCCAGGGCTTGGCACACTTCCTCTCATAGTAGAGTTAAGGTATGCTACTTACTGACATTCTGTATCCATAAGCCACTTGGAGGAGATTTGTTAGCGACTAAGAGGGCAAACTTCAAAGCATGGAAACAAGAGACCCTTTTAAGACACAGATTTTGAATGTAAGGAATTCAATTCAATGCAAATTGTTCAGCTGTTGACAAGCAGCACAAGAGCATTTTAAAAGAAGACTGCACAAAGTGCACTGTACAATTTCTTTTGGCAAATGATAGCACTAAATAAGACACTGAATTACATAATTTGCAATACTAGCATTTTATTTCATCCCATAAAAATCTGTAGTTTATAAAACATTGAAGTCAATTGGATACTGCCTTCCCACAGTAACATGAAATTTTAGAGGTCCTTTTTTTTTTGCTCTCCCTGGAATTGTGTTTCCATCTCTCGGTGGATCAGTGCAACTGTGCTGCTGTGGGACCAAGTGGGCAGCGCTCCAAGGTCACGTCCTACTGACCTTGTTCCAGTAGCTGCAGGTCTGACACGAATGCTGTCTCAGTGTCTGTCAGAGCCGTAAAGCGAATGTCTCCAAGATGCAGAATTGCTGAGAGAATTACAAACAGGTTCTCCACCTCCTGCACATATTTTACGCAGAATTAAAGATAGAGAAGAGATCTGTTGGGCACACTAGTGAAAGGCAATGCTTTATAGAAATACAGATTCTATTAGTTTGTACCATCATCATTTGCTAAGTTAAAGAATATTCATGTGTGAACTATTAACAGGAAATTTGGATTTAGAAATCAAACTGGAACCTATCTAGGACATAAAACAGCAAGATTACCTTTTTTTTCTTTTGTTTTAATATAAATGGTATTAACTACTGAGTTAAGAAAGTTTTTCAGAATGCGATAAAAAACACCAAAGTATCTTTAATGGGTGCATTATTTCTGCAAGAAATAAACGTATCTTCTCGATAGAGAATTCCCATCAAAATAATTTCTGTGTCTGGGAATAGCAAGGTTTTTTTCCTCAGCCAACTGCATTCATAAATAAAGTGTCTACCTCTAAATTGTAACAGGTTCCTGGTAGTAAAAGCTGTAGCTAAGGTCTGAAAAAAACAGAAGTAGCCTCCCTTACCCACACACATTCCCCCCATGATTGCATGTTTTGTTCTGGTGCCTCTAACACTGTGAAGCAGTTATCTTTAGGGCTAGATTTTTCCTGGCCTCATTTTTACCACAGCAAGAAGAGAACTAATTTCTTGTTCGGTTTGGGTTTTGTTTGTTTGTTTGTTTGTTTGTTTTTGAATTCAAGCAAAGAAAATTATCCATGAAATATGAACCAAAAATGCTAAGACATGGAAAACATTGTGTGGTTTTGGAAGTTTTTTTTAAGGTCAGTTATATAACAATGGTGCTCCTTAAAAACTGTGTAACAGGAAACCTGATATCCACTATAGTGGCATTATGCACAGCTAAGTTAATAGATAGTTCGTGAAATATATTTGGAAATTAATATTTGGAACCTGATTCTACTGAAACACTAGAAGTGACAGTGAGAAGTCTCACTTACTGGAATTTGCAGAATAAGATTAAAAAATACACTACAAATGAAACAGCTAATACATCCACTTTATTCTCAGGTGACTGCAATGAATTCAGAACACATTGAAACCAAGCTTGGATGACTTTTCATCAGTTTGCAAAAGCAACAGGTCAAAAAAAAAACCAAACCTTTTCTTCTTCGTCTTCTTCCTTTCTCTAATAAATTTGCCCGTCATCAGAGGACATTAAAAAAAGCTCACAGTCTTCCTGGGGTACAGACTACAGTGCCTCTAATGCCGTTTAAGCAAATTTGATTCTCTAAACTGCATTTTAAGGCAAGAACTTCAATCTCGTACTGTGTGAGATAGATGTAAACGGGGCAACAGCATATTCTTCTATGACACAGTACCAAAGCTGAAGATTAAAAAAAGCAACACACACAGGCGCAGTCTGAATAAGATAGCTCTCACAATAGAACTGTCATGCTAATACAGCATTCGAACTAGGGTGCTATACCCTGCTTCTTGGGAAGGCCTCTTAGGCAAGATGGAATGGCACACTAGCACAGCATACTTCTTGCCTCTTTGTTAGCTTCTCAGAACTGGTTTGGGGATGACTATAGAGCACTGAATTGCAGCAGGCTGGGATAGCTCTTTATTCTGGTGATTTACTAAGGCCTCGGGTTTATTTCACATCTCAGATTCTCAAACACTTTCTCACTGTGCTCCAAGATGCATGCTCCCTCAACTTTAAACCAGTTTTTTAACAAACATTAACATATTTTGCAAGATACCATTAAAGACTGCTAAGGAATTTTTATGTAGTTCTTCAAAGAGTTAATCTCTTCTGTTGTTAAATGTGGCTAGATGGTCAAGGAATAATACATACAGACCTTTCCATGCACCTCAGAAGTAATAGGTAGAAATTTTAGATGTGTTTTATCTACATATTCCCCTCTAACCTCCAGCACAGGAGATCAGCCTGCCGTATTCTGGAGGTCCACAGATTTCTAGCCTCCTAAATGTTTATTCTAATGCTGTCTGGATATAGAGGAGCCTTGAAGATTGATTTACATTTTTCTGAGAGGCAACTTACATCCTTTCAAAAACTCTGAGCAAAGTGAAGTTGAACTGCTAGATCCAAAAGAATACTGTTTTGTAAAGTGTTCTCAGACAGTTTCTGCAGGCTTCTAGAATGTGATTCATAATGCATTCAATTATTTATTTATGGGCTGAACCCCTTCCTCAACAGAACAGATAGATTAATGAAAGACCTGGAGAGATTCACCCATCTGTGAACACTGGGCTAAATGCAGAAGTGCCTGGAACTTTTGCTACTGAAGTCTACAGGTGCAGAGCTTGAGCCACCAAAAGTAAGGAATAATTCTGTCAAATATAGCCATATGTGTTCAATTTTGTACCTGGCCACGTGAATATTCATGAAAAAACCCCCACTCCTTATATTAAAAGGTGGCATAGGTCACCAAAGAACATTTGTTATTACCTTAACTAGGGAATGCCAAACAACTACATGATGTAACATCACCACAGAAGCCTACCTCACACCTAAATAACAGCTTCAGCAGATTCACAATTTTTTTTCTAATAGCCCTTGATCCCTTTTTATTACAACTGTTGCCTGTCTGTCATCTCTTATGATAATCTAGCATACTGTTACATTGACTTTTCCTCCCCATTTTTCTTGTGATGCTAAATATTATGTAGGGGTAAATAAGTTTTTACCTCCTTCAAGAACTACTGTTGCTTATACATCTGTTTTGCAGAAGCATCCCAGCTACTGTGTGCTAAGTAGCATATACGTATGTAAGAAATATGGGGAGTTTGTTAAATATTTTAGCATCCTGAAGGGAATTACACAGTTTACATGCGTTCTTATACTCAGCCCTCCGTTTCTCCTGATTCCTGTCACACCTCTGTCCTCCAGAACCACTTCTTGATTAATTTTCCAAATTGTCGTCTTTGTTAAGAGTTATAGGCTTGAAGACAAACATCAGACCTATCTTCTTGTTGCTTTTTGGGGGGTGAAGTCAGCTCTTTCACGTTACCCAGCTCTAATTTTGTTTGCCTAAATATGTATTTAGTTCTTTCCAGGTGCTGCTAGCAAAGGCATTTGGAATGAGTTTTTCACGAAATTAAAAACGACAGGGAAATAATCAGGAAGAGGAAAAAATTCCTGTTGGTTTTATGAGGTTTCTGTCATATGGGATTTGATTGTTTTTTATCTCTGTAATTTTAATTGTTCAGAGTATTATACCTTGAAGCTGTTTTGTGAATCTTTAAGAATGAAAAAGATTTACATTGTTGGTGCTGCATCTAATTAAAAGCGATTACAGAAATTTCCCTGGAGTGAACTAGTACTGTATATTGTTCCAAGGTCTTAACCAACAGAAAGAAAGACAGAAAGGCACTTTTTTTCTCCACAAAAGGTTATCAGCGAGAGTTCCTTATGACTCACTTTTAACTAAGTAATATGGTAATTTTAGCCACAACTAACATAAGCTTGTGTAACTTACCAGGCTATTGAATCCCACAGCACCTAGAGCTTGTTTTAGTATGGCTAATTTCTCCCTGTTTTGACGGTTGGCTGTTAACATTGTCTCTTCCAGTACGGTCTGGCTTAGATACCTGCACAGAGGAAAAACAGCGTACATAGTATTTACAAGGCTGGTGCACAAGCAAACTTTTGAGGTTAAAAGCTAGCTTTGCCCTTCTAACCAGAGGTTTATTACAGATTTTTCTCAGCCTTTGGAGGGAACAGTATCAGTAACAGAATGCTCCGTATTTCCTTCCTTAAGCTTTTGCTTAAGGCTCCCCCCTGCCAACTTCAGCCCTACATGTAAGCTAAAACTTCAGATTTAATTTATACCACTGACAGTTTTGCCATTCTTGCACTTCCACAGATTCCCCTTCAGAAGGAAGATTTGAGGAGATCCTCTGATAACTCTGACTGCTTTAAACTCCCCTCCTGCTGGCTAGGGTATAGATCAGCCCTTACCTGCCTGATCCCATGGTGATCATTCACTCCCTGGGTGACAGGTATACTCAGCATCTCTTAGAACAACATACTAAGTGCAGAGAGTAGTAAGTGTATATATAGCCCTTAAGCTGTACTACTTTGCACACTGTGAAGCAAAAGGAAATTTTACAAACCTTCCCCAAAATAATGATTAGAAGAGAGAGAGACACCTAGTGCAGCAGCTAACTCAGGGAAGAAAAAAAAAAGAACCAACATAAAAGAGCAGTAACACAAAACAGAATAATCAAAAACTATAGCACAACAGACTATTGAAAAGAGCAGCAATCTAACCTTTACAACAATGTATTTTGACCCTCTTAAAATATGTCTATGGGCCAGATTTTTAAAAGTATTCAGGTATCTTCATACAGCTGAAATCACTAAGAATGAGGCATCTGAGTATCTTGTGAGATCTGATTTTTAATTACATCATGCTGAGAATGGAAAAAGATGTTTTCTTTTATCTTTATCATTAAATTATCATTATTAAAATACACATTCATCCCACAATCTACAATCTTCACAAACATCACTTACATCAACAAAAGAGTTCCCCACACCTAAATCAAAATAAATTCATCACAACACCAACAAAGGTGGACCATTTGCACACACTCCACCCCTCATCCTTTCATCACAATTACAACAACAAAGATTCCCCACAGTTATTCTGCTCTCTAATAATGTTCAGTCCATGATCTGTCACATAAAGATGGGAAACAACACTGGTTTAATTTCTGAGAATTCTTATTCACAATCCTATTCTAATTGCCCTATAGAGGACACAGGGTTTCAAAATAAAACTATTACCACAGAAATTCTGGCAACGCTCTAGTAACTAGGGTGGTAGCTCTGGTAAAGGTGACCTTTTATGTGAATGTGTGCAGCTTTTATAAACACATGGAACAATGATTTAGTATTTGCACTTTTCTAACTGATAATGAGGTTTACGAGGTATACGCAATGAAATGCAGGGCACGTTTTTAATGGATTGATACCATATTTACCAGTGTGGATCTCCCTTGGAGTGATAATGGCTTGTTACCCCAGGAGGTGGGCAGAGGAAGAATGATGGGGAGAACGCCATGTGCCTGGGTGCGTAAGCACTTTTTGCACCCACAGGAGAACTCCGTCAGCAGATATCTCAAGTCCAAACAAGCCTCACATCGGTGGCTACAGCTGGTGAATTAACACAGCCTTTGAGAATGTGGATCTGTGAGCATCACTGCTCACTGCACCATTTCCTTGAGGTTATTAAAAACATTAATTTTGGCCAAATCAGGTAGATACAAATGATAGCATAGCTGTCAAATTAGCTGCAGCAGATGATACAAAGTATATGCCAGCTTTCTGGGGTTTTTTTACATTATCTGTAGGTTTCAAAAGGAGGCTAGAATACATCTGATACTGAATCTGGCATAGAACCTACTAGTAGAAAGGTTAATCCAGCAGAAAATTTTCCACTGTTCCAAACTGCTGCATGAGCTTATACCAGGTCAGTGTTATACATCATGTGTTGGTGGCATTTTTGATCCATAATTAGGAGATTAAACAGCAGCAGCTACTCTGCTGTCAAAATAGCCTATTGTTGAATGGTTGGAGGAGTTGGAAGCTTATGGCCATTTCTGCAAAAAAAAGCCTCCTCGCTGGTGTTCTCCCTCAATAACTCTTTGTCCCTCTGCGTACTGAGCAGGGAATACTCTTTCCTGTCCTGCGAAGAGAACATTGCACACTTCTCTTATTTAAGTAACCCCATTTAACCAGCTCTTTTTAGCATAGTTAAAAGTGCTAGTGGGTATCGTAGCAAAAAGGTGTGTGAGTACTACCAACACATACCAAAGCAGGCCATGGCACAGCAAAGTGACCCAGAACGCTCACTCCCTTCAAGGAAAAGAGCTGAGCTGTGATATGAACCAACACGCATCAGTTCTTGCCTTCAGCGCAAGCACTTCTTGCTGATACAGCAGGGGGCAAACTGGGTACCTGCCAAACCAGGTGCCTGAGGCTCCAACAACCCATCCGTAAACTGCAGCATCTGCTGGGACATGCCTGTTGGAAGAGAATCTGACTTTCCCAGCATAAATCTCCTGAAGATTTAATCAGCAGATGTGCTGGTGCCCTTGGAAAGGGCTGCAGTTGGACATTTTCTAAGGTGCACTTCAATTTAGAATCAGTTTCCCCAGTCTAAAAGCAACTAAATTATTTTATAACGTCATGAGCCCCACTCATTTTCCAAACTATTTAAGGACTAATGAAATATGAAAACTGCTTTGGGAATATGCACATTCAACTGTTATATATTTATAATATACAGTATATACATACTAAGGATGGATTAGTTGTACAGAGTACTTGGAACTGTTGATGGATATCATACAACTCCAAAATGCAGAAAATACACAGTGTAACAGACTGGGGTATAATATATACTAACTGGACAAGGAATGACATTTTTCTAATTGTTAAGTTCATTCTAGTGACATTTAGACAGACATATAAATGATTATTTTTTTTTTTGCACGTAAACCAGTTCCCTGGCATCTCCTTCTTTCCACCTTAAAGGCCCAGAGGATGAAAAGGGCTTGAGACACCCTTTGTATTAATATTACTACTATCACCTATTTATGCTTAAGAACCAGCTTCCAGAACAAACTTTAAATTATTGCCTCTCCTACAAAAATAAGGAAAGGGGAAAGAGATGCGTCACAGCACAGAAGTCCTAATAATAATGAAACATTCTTTCCTTGAAGATACATCATTGTTCTATAAAATGTAAACTTTTTTTCAATATACGTAGCCTTCCTCATATTTATAGTGCATTTTTGTGTTTTGGCAGTCAAGTGGCCTGGACGGTATTGCATCACTAGTACTGAAGAGGGATTAACCTGTTTAAAATTTCCATTTTGAACCTACCATGGAGCTTTTAGTTATTATTTTACCTAGATTTTTGTTATTGCAAACTATAGTGTTATAGCCATCATATTTATGAAAACCTGTGCTGTTCCTAGAGTGTGTGTAATGCTCCTGTATGTTTCCAACAAGGTAGTCTGTGTCCAAACGCAAACCAGACCTGGTGACTCCCGAATTCTTTGGTGCTGGAAATTTTAGTAGAAGAGGTACTACTGCTATACAAGCCAGAGATGATGTTCCATGGTATCCGAAGCATGCGGGCTGCACACCAATTGTGGATTTACTTATCATAGTTTCATTAGCCTTGCTTGCGTTATCTCTTGTGTGCAAATTCACTCTGAAAATGCACAATCACATTAGCTTACTGCAGCGTTAGAAAAAGATTCTCAGATTTTGGCTGAAGTTGAGCCTTTTAGTTGAAGATAGCTGCTCAGACAAATTATATTTATATCTCTGGTAAAAATGCTAAACCAAATAGTGTATGCAGTTCCAGTAATAAACTCCTTTCTACTGTCTAACCATTTGTTTAAATGCTGCCATATTGACATTTGCATCGGACTAGTACTCTCCACAGACAGCTTATCAGCACACAAAAGTTTTAAGGACATGTGATCAGTAACTGTTTATTTTACTGATCCACAAAATGTTGATTATTTTAAGATGATGAACTAATCAATCATTGTAGTATAGTCACTTTCAGTAAAACACAATGCTGCATTAGACAGACAATTTCTTGAGAAATGTAAAAGAGACTACCTACATAGTTTTTTCTTTCTGATTTTTCTTCTAACAGTTCTAATTGCCAGCATTGTAGCAATCTCATCTATTCTAGTCTCTCAAAGGGAAGAAATGACTAGAAGAAAAAATCAATGGCGGTAATTTTTCAGTATATTGCTTATCATATTACGAAAGGTGAAAGTCGTCTTTTTATTCTGTCTTTCCTATTAGAACTGTTATGTTTTGAAAAATCTATGAAGAGAGAAAAATAAACAAGTTCCAAATTTGATAATTAGGTGATTTAATTGAGAAGAGGGTACCCCTTTTCTGATAACTGTCTCATAGTCAGCATGACCCACAGAAAAGATCTGGAACTTCCCCACTCAGTGTGTCAGGCAGTCCATTTCAGAGTGAGTTCAAAGCATCTAGGGCATGGGGGGATATTGAACCTTCATGTTTCACGTCCCAGGTAGTTACATGCTGCAACTCCTCAGCTAGCTCATGTGAAGGCAGAAAAGCTTAGCACAATCCACACAGGAAGTTTCACCTTCGTTCAGTGGGAAGCTGAGGAACATCACAGTTTTCAAAACTAAGTTTTCTGGATATTTTGAAGCACAGTCAAAGCAAAGACACATAACAATCACCTTTTGGCCCTGAATTTACTCCCCAACCTGGAAAAGCTGGCTCACACTCTGATCAGAATTCAATATATCTGTAAACTTCCTGGCTATAGTCATCAAAGTCTAGAGATTGCGGTTATCAGCGTTTCAAGGGAGATAGGAACTATTGATGTATGTCACATAGGGAACTTTTCTGATTTCTAGCGAATAAAGGTTGACAAATAAATAGTACTTTGCACTAATCAACTCTTTAGACAACTACCATCATCAAGTACTTCAAGCTGTATTGTTTGCAGCTGTTAAGTGAGAAAAGATGGCCACGGTACACAATGCTGACCACAGAGATCCCAAGGCTTGCCACAGGGACCCTGTAGTAGCAACCCTTCCTAAGGATTGTTAGAAACTTTGGTATTTCACTAATGGAGTAAATAAGGCATTATCAAAACACTATCCCAACACCTAACCACTTTGCATTTGTAAAATCCGACACCTGAAACGTTCCAAGTATTCTAAAAAACAGCCACCTTATGCCACCTACCTAAATACGTTATTGCTGTTTATCATACAGAAATATCTGGTTCATTACAGTGGTTCAACTAATAACTGACAGTGAAGCTATCTGAGAGAGATTAGTAGGTTGCTCCACTTCATCAGAAATTCCCTTTTGTCAGGACAGTTAAAGTCGGGTTCCAATTAGAGGGGAAGAGGAAGCGTGGTTTTGCCAGATGGACACTTCTTTTCAGAGGCCTTTCCTGAAGTAAATACATTCTGTAATTAAGAGAATTCTTGGCAGGATTATATCATTAAGTGGTTCTAAGTCACTATAAAAATTTAGGATAAAGCCCTATGATGAAGGGATTTT